>JAOTQG010127244.1:0-10154 GCA_025631175.1 Iris virginica
AAGGGTTAACTATAAAAAAGGGATACGTACTATCACTTTGACTCAAAAAAAAGTATCGTACTATTTTCACTTCAAAAAAAAGTTGCGTACTATTATTAATTCATCAAAAAAGGGATTTGTACTATCATTAATTCATTAATTTAAACCTCATCCGATCCTATTTCCTCCCATTTAGAGAAGATATGGGTTGTTTAATATCCAAGAGAGTTGGATCGGATAAGGTTTAAATTGATTCTTGATTCAAATGAGGTTTAAATTGATGAATTAATAATAGTACGCATCCCTTTTATGAGGAAGAAATAGTATAATACCCTTTTTTGAGCTAAAGTAATAGTACGTTACCCTTTTTTATAGTTAACCCTACATTTTTAGGTACTTTTCGTACAAGTGTGTAGTTGTAGTGGACAAGTATTCCCTCCATCCTACTGACGGAAGAGTTGGATGAAGATTGGATACATTTTTTTTTAATTATAATACATCATTATTTAGGTAAAATTATTTGGACCACTCTTCCTTAAATTTACACATTTTATGGAGTAGCAATTTTTTTTTTTTTAATAAAAAATATTGTTTGATAGCCTGAGACCTACAATTAGGAAGCTTTTTCTAATAGGCTTGGGTTTATAAGTGTGGGGTTTAAATTAAGTTGGGTATTGTGGGTATGGGGATAATTATTAAGAATAGTATATTATGTATGTTGTTTGTCCAAATGAATTTTGGTGTGAAATAATGAAAATTTGTAATAAAAAATGTATAAAAAATCTTGACCAAAAAAAGAAAAGAAAAGAAAAACTCCAAAACATTTGTGGAAAAATGAATAACAAGGTAGTCGATCCCCACCTTACACTTTGATTAAACATCCAGATTATATAGTAAATAATTGAAAAAGATTAATGTTCATAAAATATCTTCAAGTACGTACATGGGTAATCCAAATTCATAATCTTCTACAAAAATACGATAATGTCATAACGTGAGGTGATCCAAAAAAATAAATAAATAAATATATATATATATATATATATATTCGTAGTAGTCCTGGCTCTTGATCTTTTCAAAATATGTCTAGGTTTATATTTTAGAGTGTTGTTGGAGACTATAAATAGCCTAGTGTTGGATGTATCCAGTGCGGAGAGGCGTGACATACAGCGGTGAAAAGGGGGAGCGGGGAAAACAGGGCTAGCAATTGGTGAGAGACACTTTGTGAGCGATACACTTGAGAAAGAGTGATACACTCTTTGTAATATCAGAATATAGTATCTGTGGCTGCCGTCCGTAGAGTAGGAGATTTCCTCCGAATCACGTAAATTTTGTGTCTGCTCTGTTCGTGTTGTGTGTAGCTTGCTTTGGTTGATCTGATTGTTTTGTTTTCGCGTTGGGTCTGTTTCTTGAAAAGAAGGACTCCCTGTTGTTTTTTGTGGGGTATCTCGAAAGGACGAGATCAAAGGTGGTCTTTTGATCTCGCTTCTATTTTAAGATATTATTAGTGCCATTATTGTTTGCGATTTCGCTGCCCATTGAAAGTGAAAACCAGTAGTACCCCACTTGCGCTCCCTTGAAATTGTTCAAGAAAATCACGAGCAATGTAATTAGAAATCATTTGGAGGAAAGAATTTGAAGAATTCGATGAAAGGCCCCTTGATAATAAAAGTTGATTTTGCTCCCCACTTGGACATGAGCCTATATTATATATATATATATATATATATTTATATATGGGTTTAACTAATATCCCTACTAGTTGTAGGAGTTTAGCATTATTTTTATTTTTATTTTTTCAAAATGATATTTTTTAATTTTAATATTTATTTGGAGAGATAAAAATGTAAAAATCGTATATAAGAAAATGTGTTTATATTTACTGTATGTAAAAAGTACATATGCAATTATTGAAATCACATTTTTTTATACACATTTTTGACATTTTTATCCCTTCAAAAAAATATTAAATATTAAAAATTAAAAAGTAAAAGTATTTTGAAAAAGTAAAAATGAAAATATTATTAACCTCCTACAATTAGTGAAGATATTAGCTAATCCCCTTTATATAAATGACTCAAATATGCGACTCTTTGAAAATAGGGAGACGTCAACTTACCCTTTATTAGTGCAAAAATTTGTGTAATTATCGGTTGGTAAATGGTCAACTTACCCTCTATTAGTGCAAAAAACTGTGTAATTATCAGTTGGTCATTGGTTCTTGTTTGAATTCGATACAATCAAGGTGAGATTGAGGGTTAGCAGATTTTTGGCACAGTTTGGTTTTTGGTTTGGTTTTAAGTTTGATTTTTTACTATTCATATTTCCTATTTTAACCCTTAATCCTCCTTTTAATTACCATTATAATACTTGACTTTTGGGGACAATGGCAGTGTTTGTCCCCTTAATAACTCTGCCTTCCCTCTCTCTTCCCCCCTCCCCCTTCACTCACTCTCTGGCGGAAAGAAATCAAAAACAGAGAGACCTCTTCCCTTCCCTCTCTCTTCCTCTCTCTTCCTCTTCCCTATCACAGAAATCTGCGAACCTAGCAATCTACCCCCAACAATTTATCGGGAACAATAAAACTCACCAAACCCAGCAAGAGAACCCATTAAAGCCCCCTCATTACCCACACCCATGCCCGCAATCTACCCCCAGCTGGAGAGACCAACCACCAAAACCCATCTCAATCCATCTCCCTCATTACCGTCATCTCTCCCCTTCTTCCCATCTCCCTCTTTGTTTTCACCAAAACCCATCTCCACAAACCCTCTCTCTTCTTCTCTCTTCCACACCCTTCAATCACCCCGTTCTAGATCAAGAAGCAAATGACGTCGATCCCATTTTGGCGCAAGTCTGGTCGACGCCGGCGTAAAAAAGATCCCTCCACCGGCACCGTTGACGTCGATCCCGCCATGGGTTTCTTCTTTCTTCTTCTCAGTTTGTAATCAAAACCCGAGAAATGTCTGGGTTTCGTCTTTAAATGTTGTCTTCAATTTTCTTCTTCTTTCTTGAGGTAGATGAGCTCGGCGGTATGGGCGGTGAAGGTGGAAGAATGGCAGTGGCTATGGGGTGCTTTGAGCGATAATGGAGTTGGATGAATGAGATAGATTCTGTAAAAGGGTGGTGGTGGCGATTTTGGTGGGAGAAGAGAGGGGTTTCTGTGGTGGTGGGTGGAGAGAGAGAGAAAGAGAGCGAGCAGAGGGGGAGAGATGACGAGCGGAGGGAGTGGTGGTGTGTCTGCGCAAAAACACAGAGAGAGAGATGACGAGCGGAGGGAGTAGAGAGAAGGGGACGGTTGTGGGGGGGGAGGTGAAGGGGGTAGATGGGTATTTAGGTTTGGGGATGGGTTGGTGGGTATGGGTAAATGGGTTTGAAAAAGTAATAGTAGGGATATATAAAATAATAGGTATGAGAGAGAGTGGGTAGTAGGAAATGTGATAATTTATTTTTAATTTAATAGGTGTAAGAATAGGGGTATGTAAAAATAGTAGGTATGAGAGAGAAAACTTTGGTTTTTGTAATAACTGAGTAATTTTTCCGCCCAACATGGTTTCAAATTAACGTTCTTAGAGCATCAAAATGATTCTCTAAAAACCCTCAATGTTAGAAATATGTAATTTGGAGAGACTTGTATGTTGTACCGAATTATCGCTGATGCACTCCAAAATAACACTTCATGAGTCATTCTCCAAACACATCTCCACATTTAGGAGCGTTTTGGAGAGCGATTGTTAATTTTATTTTTCTATTTGTCAATTGAAAATAATAACATATTGCATATTTTGTGTATTTTTTATCGCTTGACCTTTTAAATATCGTTCAAATCTTTTTTAATTCAATATCCAATGTTAGTGTGTGTTTTTAATAATTGCAATCTATGTTTTTATTTCATTACCTTTTGTTTTTGTTTAAACCATTTCTATAATTAACAATTTTTTTTAATTTCTTCTATATTATTTTTAAAAATATATTAACATAAAATAATGCATCTCACAAACATGACAAGTCATCATAATAAATTAGTTTACAACAGCACAATACTAGAATTTAAATATAAAAAAATAAATTAGGTTGTTTATATAATATAGTGTAAACATGTTGATTTTTTAAATTTAATAAAATGAAACCTAATTTTTATAGAGAAGTAAATGAAACAATGAAGTAGTTTTAATATGGAAAGTTTTATAAATGTGCTCGGGACGATTTGGAGATGGTAAAACTGTGTATGTGGTATGTAAAACTTAGTGTTTGGAGTAAATTTTAAAAATTGAATATTGTTAATGTTCTTATATGAGAAAGTAAATAGTATGTAAATATCGTACCCTTTTATGATCTATGAATATTTAAAACTTCCCTTCATAAAAGGTGATTTTTCCATCGTTAAAGTGTAAAAACTAGCTAGTGCCACCAAATTGATGTCATGGGCAGTGGCGGAGCCAGGGGGGAGCCGAAGGTAGCGGCCGCTCCCCTCGCGTCGGAAATTCCTTCAGTAGTAGTCTTCATTCGAGCTCGATTTGTCCGGTTCCGCTCCCCCATGGCTGGCCGAGTTCTAGGGTTTGAAAGACGGCAAGACTCTATTTCAAGTGTTTGACTACTTTTTCTTCTATTATTAATGTTTTTGGTATTGTGAAAATGCATTTGTTTAAGTTTTTTGTACATCTGATTCGTCTATTTTATAATCCGATTCAAAAATTTTTTTCTGGGGCGCTGCCCCCGAACCCCCGTATAATTTCGCTCCCCCCTCACGACTTTTCTGGCTCCGCCACTGGTCATGGGTGGGACATTTTTGCTCATATGACCGAACTTCATAGATGCACATACAATGATCTTAACATCTTGAATTAAGTACCAAATACAATTTTCTTCCTCCCCTAGAATAATAAATTTTACTTTAATTATTAACAATGTATAAATGATTCAATATATTATGGTGAAAAAGTTATATCAAATCCCCACTTTGTCCACACCCAAGTCCTTCATTTGAGGTGCTTAAAAGAGAACAAACATATTATTTCCACAAGGTAGACTATTTGGATCAAATTGTCCGCCAATGCTCAATTATAAAAAACTTTCTTAACAAGCGTCACTCTTCAAACACATGCGTATTTCACATAATAAATTGATGCATGATTTCACTAGTAAATACTTATACACAATGTACATTTTGAGTGAATAAACATAAATTAGTGGAAGTGCATATACACCGATGTTAAATACAAATTTGAATCTCCCTAAAAAACAAAAAAACTAAAAGTTGGTGAATTATACAAATTTAAATTTGTAGGGGGTGCGGTGGAATTAACGCAAAGATATTTGGTCCATCTTTATTGCAACACCCGTAGGTAAGAACGGAGGGGGATGTTACAGTACAAACTGAACTTTGAAAACCATACCCAAAAACACGTTATTGTGTACGGCTCCAACGTGTTATCCTCCGCATTTCTAGTTTTAGTCTCACAGTCTTCACTCCTTCCAATTCAACTCCGTTTCTCCCTCCCCGGCGGCACCTGACATTCACTATGCCTAAACCCTAGCCAATTTCGCCCCCACCAAAATATGGTGTTCAAAGGCCGATTCTTCTCTTCCAAGAAATCCTCCGACGCTGCTTCCAGTCCTGAGGGATCCAACAGCCCTAGATCCCTCGGCTCCAATTCCAGTTCCCCGATCCGATCGGAGAAGAAGAAGGTCAAGTCCACCACCACCACCACCACCAACGCCGCCGCCTCAGCCTCCGATCAACCAATTCCTCCGGTTCCCGGTCACACTCTCAGCAGTCTCAGTTCCTCATTCCGTCAAACTCAAGTCAAAGACGGTTCAAAACAACAAAACCGGCCCCACCAGCAGCAGCTGCAGCAGAATAAGAAGGATTTATTGAAAGGTAAAGAGCCGACTAAAACTCTGGTAGCCAAGCCTAGTTTGGGAACAGCCTCGGCTTCGGCTTCACCTTCAGCTTCAGCTTCAAAGTCTAGGAAAGGTGCGGCGGCGGCGGCAGAAGTACCACCGGCCTCTTCGGTTTCTCCAATTGTGGCATCATCCCTAGGATTGAAAGGGATAAAGACGCGATCAGGGCCGTTGCCGCAGGAGAGCTTTTTCGGATTCAGTAGGGATAGTAAAGTGCCTGCTATTGGTTCCAGTAACCTCTCCAAACCGGTTGGAAGCAATGGCAATGGCAGCTCATCTTCCTCGAAGAAAAGGATTGGTTCTAATGCTATTGATAATATAAGCAACATTGGGGGATGGATTGATAATGGAACCAGTTTTGACAGTATGTTGACCGAAAATGTGCGGACTAGAGAACAGAGTCCTATTGTTCAGTCCCATTCAGGGCTCCTTCATGCAGATCCCCCTTCTGAAGCTGGTATAGTTCCCTATATTGATTTAGCTGCATGCGATAAGTTATGAATTTTCCAAAAGTGAAATCCAAAATTTGTGGGGATATTGCACAGTAGAAAAACTTCCTGAGAACTCGCAAGGAGTTGGGTGCTTGTCGCTTTGTAGAATAAATCTTACTCAGAATGAAAGATGAACATAATGAAGTCATTAGACCAACCGACGAGTGTACAGAACAACCAATGAGCTCTAGCTCGTCATAGTGCCTCACTTCCCCCAAGGGGAGAAGTCAAGTGTTCAAGTCTCATGATGAGAAGCATTACTCTTAGCATGAGAAGCAGTATTGTTCGTCTTTAACCCCTACTTGCAAGCATGAAAAATATTAATCTTAGCCTTTAATCCCTACCACTTTGTTGTCATATAAGGCATAAATAAATAATAAGGGTTGGGGTTAGATCCCAATTTAGGTGTGTAAGTGCCTAGGAGATGTCCCATTTGACTTATCTTCTGAGATGTTTGCAAGATAATTATATATGAGATTGCCTAGTTGGGGAATGGGGAGCATTTTAGGAACGAAGTTGCATATAATTAAGATATTGTCTAGAGTGCAGCGAAGTGTTGGGGCATTGAAATTAACCAGTCACACAATAAGGATATTGATTCTGATAGCTAGTTGGTGATGAAATGTGCATAAGAATTCTTTTGGATGATGCTTGGGAAGTTGAGTGTGGGAGCCATTTACTTATGAAGGAGATTTATGTAAAGATAAACATAGAAATAGATAGATTTGATGAAGGGTATTGACCGAGATAAGGCGTATGCATAGAGTTTTGAGAAATGAAATGGGAGATAAGTTAGAATGAGCTCGTGACATGGTCAAGGACAATTTTTGTGGGTATGTTTGTAGTTAGAGCAACATTTACGTGATTATGGGCATGATAAACTACTTAGCTAATGCTGCTAATCAGAGCTATGCCATTGTTAACCACTGAATTCCTAATTCCATAGTTTGACTACATCATGGATATTTAATGAACCCTTAACGTTTTCCCTGATGAAAGGATGCTCTGTTCACTTAGAGATCGGGAAGATTTTGCGGTCTGTTTAGTAATCCATGGTATATTATGAGAGCAACCTTCCTTGCTCTCCTGATGTTGTGCTTTCTGGCTCCCGGCCTTCAGATACGGGTGATAATGGAGAGTTTTGCTTGAAGATGTTTACAGTTTAGAATTGAGAATGGTGCTTTCCTTGGGATTTATCTGCCTTTCCTTTTCCTCTCTTCTTTCCACTTTCAGATAAGGTAGACGTAGATGCCCTTTCTCCAGTCTTAATTGTTTTAGTCAGTAACAATTTTAATGATAACTGGGGAAGTGGAAGAGTATATGCAACGTCATATTTGCTGTACAAGGAATTACATTGTGAAGTATTTAAGCTTGGTGGCCTAAAATACAGATTAATGAATTCCGTGATGCTGGCTTGTCATTAATTAAGAGGGGAAGTTGAAGAAGATTGTAAGTCACTGAAACTAAGCAGTTGCTTGAAGCGGAGGATTAGGTATTGACTTCCATGTGATGAATGGATACTCGAACGAAGAATCTTATTGTATAGCTATTTGACCAGCTTTGCTTGACAAGTTTAGGACAACTATTATGTTAATGTTGCAATTTACTTCAGTTGATGACAGGTGGTTAGTTTATCGATATGCAACATGCCCATATATGAGTGAAGATGCGCTGGATTTGGAGTGAATAATACAATGAATGAATATATAAATCAAATGTAGACATTCGTTGGGCAGCAAAAGTTGTCCAATAGGGATAGCATTACATAAATAACTTGCATGAATGGCCACAGATGTTGGGTAATAAGTAAACAAAGATGTAGGGTAATAAGTAAACATTGGTAGTTAGAAGTAGAAATAATTTTGATCTTTTATGCTATACGCGGGGGTAGACAAAAACCCTCCTTTACATTGTTGCCTTGGCCTAAAAAATAGCTACATATGAGTAGATATGAATCAAATCAATTTCCATGTTTTTTGCGCATCTAATCTGCGTTCTTGATCTTAGCGGATATATCGGACACACTACACACAATGCAAAATAGGAAACATTTCATGCATACAGGACTTAGGGTGTTTCTCAACTGCTCCTTCCCATTTTAAATAAGTCTACTATTTCCTTTTGCGATGATTTAAGAACTTTTTGAGAAAACGAAGGAAGATATATATCTCCAAGTTGCCTACGTACTACTCTACACGAGTTAATTGTGCTCGTCAGAATCGCACAATTAATATCGTACGATTTGATACGATTCACAACCCTAAATCATGCCTGAATCGAAAGTGACTAAATTATCACATGATTCGGTCGGATGTGTCATGATTCGTAAGAATCGTGAGATACACACACGATATGGAACACTCTAGGTCGGGCCGGGTCGATCCAAAACTTAAAGAAACCAAAAAACCTTATTTTTTATTTACTTAGGCTAGTACGTACTTTTTGTTTATTTTCTTTTTATTTTATGCTATTCTTTTTAATTATTTTAGTTACTAATTATGATTCTTTATTATTTTTATAATCCTTTCTCAATTTTTTTTGGACGAAAAAAAGAAGATTTTATAGATTCAAAAGAAGAATATACAAAGGAGGAAAAATTGGTCTCAAAAGAAGAAACATAAAAAAGAAAACAAGTGAGAAGAAAAGAAATCAAACAAAAAGAAACTACTCTGAAGGTAGCACTGCAGCGTAGTCTCTACATAAGTCCGTCAAGGTCACCCTAGTGATAGGACCGAATGCCGATCCATAAATTAATCGTGCCAATCCACACTTCGCCAAATTAATCTTCAAGCCCAAAGTGCCTTCAAAAACATGAAAAATGGTGAGAACATATTGGAGATGAGAAACATGAACGTTCTCTCTACCCACAAGGCACCCATGAATCAAACCCCTCTCCTTGCCTCTAGAAAGGAACCGGCTCAAAACATTCCCTACTAGAGGGCCTCCCTCTTGAAGACCCCGGGATGCCTTAACCCACTCTTGACGCTCACCATTAATAATGGCCTCTAAGTCCGTAGAGGCAAGGCAGCCCGCAATCCACCGCCTCTACCTAGGACCGAAGCCCTTTAACCTGGTCTAGAAAACGCCAATCTACTCTATCATAAGCCTTCTTGAAGTCTAACCGAAGACGCATACCCTTTCTCCCTCTACTAGTCAAATCCTCAACTACCTCATTAGCAATCAAAACCGCAGCTAGTAATTGCCGACCTTCCGCAAGCGCACATCGGGCACTTGAAATGGTCCCCCCCTAAAAGTACACCAAGCCACTTAATAAAGGTAGGGGTCTTAAATCCCGCACCCTCGCAATCTATCCTTCTTACCAATTAAGGTGATAAAGGTTATCTCACTTGCCCAAACCCTACTTAAGCTTCCGAGAACTAAGGAGCTGCGAGGTAAATGAAAAGCTATCAATTTGGCAACAAACTTTCAAAATAGTTGCAAGAAGCTTGCTTTACTAGGTTTTTGTCATTATCATAGAACCACTAAGATCCAACAAATTGATACAAAGATCCACCACCAAAAAAATAGTACTAAGATCAAATCAATTCAGATCCACCAAATATCAACTCGATGGATCTTAGTGGTTCTCACAATATTTTGGGTACGTTTGGACGTGGAGTTTTTTAATATGTTTTGTTTTTGTTTGTATTTTGTGTTTGTTTTGTGTTCGTTTTGGTTTTGTAAAAGTTTTACAATTTTGCCATTTAAATTTTAAAAAATTACATGATAGTGATGGAGAGAGAAAGAGTGATAGTTATAATTTGATGTGATGTTTGATAG
>JAOTQG010127266.1:0-10151 GCA_025631175.1 Iris virginica
ATGTGACACTTGTTCAACCATAACACAACTCCACAAGACATAAATCTAGACACTCTTTTCACACATTCTCTCACTTATCCACAATGGCATATACACTCTTTATACATTCTTTCTTCACATGCTTTTTAATACACTTTTTTTACTAAAGTTAATAACTTTTAATTTATTATTTTTATGTATTAGTAATATTTTTTTTATAAAATTAGATTAAACTATTTAATTAAATTATAATTTTTTCATTATTTTTGCATTTTGTGCTCTCGAATAAAAATAATTTTAATTTTTTAAGTAATATATTATTTAGAGATATTTAATTAATTATTTTTTTCAAATATTTTCCAGTTATTTATAAACAAAAGAAAAATGTTAAAAATGTCCTTACATCAAAAACAAAATACAATCTCCAAAAGATAAACTTCTAACTTTACAATCCATACAAACTGTAATAAGTACCAACACAAACTTTTTCTCTCTAAGATACTATAGATCACTGCAACAATTTCAATTATTCGCAGTTAGGTGGAGCGCACGCTCCATATTCATTCGATTACGTTGTTTTGTTCATATTTTATAATTAAATGTTCATTTTTATTATTATTACTAAAATCAATAATAATAGTAAAAAAAATGAACATTTAACTATAAAATATGAACAAAACAACGTAATAGAATGAATATGGAGCACTAGGCGCTCCATATAATTTCTACTCTAATATCAACTTTTCCTCAAACTAACCAATCACATCATTAACTACCTGAAAAATAAAAGTTATGAATTAGGTGAGCGAACAATATTCAGTAAATTTAAATGCACATCCCTCCTATTGCTAATGAAGGATGCTCGAAAAGAGAACCTTTCGCAAGAACATTGGAAGTCAAAATTTTGCCAAAGCCTCGAAGGGACCATCAACCTAGCTTTCGAATTATCTTTTCAAATAAATTCCTGTCTCTTTTTCTAATTAATCATAAGATATAATTGTTATTATTTAATAAATTAATAAAACAATAATATTACTAAAATTCATGGATATAATAATTTTATACTTCACTTGTATATCTTGTACAGTGAATAAAGAGATATTATATAATAAAGATAAATTTGTCAATATATATATATTTGTATATTTAATTTATATCCTACAACTATGTCACGCCATCTATCACACATTTTCTAATACTTGACATCTGTCCAAAATAGTAATTTAACATCAACTCCAATTAGTGCTATAAATGATTCGGATCGAATCGGATTTTTACGAGCTCGAGACGAGTTTTTCACATTTTTTTTCACGAGTTGAGTTTTCACATACTCGAATCCAACTTGAAATAAATGAGTTTTATTTGACTCGTGATGGACTAGCAAGATACTTGCGAGCATTCGTGAAACTTCGCGAACCGTGAATTTTATGGACATTCACAGATCTTCACGAACTTTTAGCGGATCTGCGCGAGTCTTGCCCAAGAGAAGATATGGGCTAAAGTCCAAATGTGCATATATAGTAAAACTCTCTATCTCTCCCTCTTAACAGTAATTGAAGGGAAGGCCTAAACCTAGTTACTCATGTTGCTGCTCCATTCTCAAACTTTTTACCATCGTCCAACCTACTTCGTCGGTATCACACTATGTTGTATAACGTGAGACTTATCCAGTTAAAATTTAGACCCGTTATATGGCAAGTCGAGTCGGACCTTAATGAGTCAAGCTCTTGATGAGCCCTTAATGAGCTGGCTCGTGAGTCTTGCAAATCGAATCGAGTCGAGTCGAACTCACAAAATATGACGAGTCTGAAAATTATGTTTGACTCAGCTCATAAAAACAGTGCGAGTCGAGTTCTAAACGGATCGAGCCAAATCGATTACGTCCCAACTCCAATTAAATCTCTTACTCAGTACTATCAAATCTTTTAACAAAATAAAATTAAAAAATAATACTTCTAACACAGTTCCCCTCCCACAGTTCTCTCCTCTTCCCTTTCATCTTTCTCATTGTCTCTCTCTCTCTCTCCCCCATTCAATATGTTCCTAGCATTCCAAAAATTATGATTCGCCTTTTGACATCCCTAATCATGAAAGTATACACAAGAATATCTTTGTCAATAATATCATCAAACACTCTAAATGCATCCTCAATAAAACCCAGTTAGAAACGAACCTACAAACGAATCTTTATCTTACCCAAATTTAATAGCATCACTATGAACACAATATACTGTCGGTGTTTGTAAGGGACAGATGGTGGGGGTTACACCACGCCTCGCCTCAATCTTCCAGTCAACAAGCCACCCCTCCACTCTCTGTTCCGCCAGTGTATGGTATTGTACTTACTCACGTGTCAACCACCATGACACCATCCTTCAAGATCGTTATATAAGACTATGGTAGCTGCACAAACATCCTCAATTAATCTCAAAGTCCGAAAAACTAAAAATGTTGAACTGTTTTGTGTGTCCGAGAGTTGAGAGCTTGGCCAGCAGTGGGATATTGTCGATACCAAAAGAATACGTTAGGACGCAAGAAGAGCTTAACAGCTTGGCAAGCATCAACAACATATTTGAGGACGAACAGAAAGAAGAAGGGCAGCAGATACCGACAATTGACTTGCAGGATATCGACTCGGAGGACAGAGACGTTCGAGAAAAGTGTTGCGAGGAGCTGAAGAAAGCTGCTGCAGAATGGGGAGTTATGCACCTAGTTAACCATGGCATATCGGAGGAGCTCATGGATCGGGTTAGAGCTGCTGGACAAGCTTTCTTTGATCAGCCGATCGAGGAGAAGGAAAAGTATGCGAACGATCAGGCCTCCGGGAAGATTCAAGGGTATGGTAGCAAGCTCGCTAATAACGCAAGTGGGCAGCTTGAATGGGAAGACTATTTCTTCCATCTTGCGTACCCAGAGGATAAGCGCGATATGACCATCTGGCCCAAGACCCCTAGTGATTACAGGTAGTCTTTACGTACGCGATATATATATATATATATATATATGAATTCTCTTGATGGTCATATGATTTTTGCTTTGCCTAATAATTTCTCAGGTCCGAACTAACTTTATTGTTGTGCAGTTCTGCCACTAGTGAATATGCGAAGCAACTAAGAACACTAGCAACCAAAGTACTCTCTGTTCTATCTCTAGGATTGGGGTTGGAAGAAGGCAGGCTAGAAAAGGAAGTAGGAGGATTAGAAGAACTACTCCTTCAAATGAAGATCAACTATTACCCAAAATGCCCTCAACCGGAGCTAGCACTCGGGGTTGAAGCCCACACAGATGTCAGTGCACTCACTTTCATACTCCACAACATGGTTCCGGGGCTCCAACTCTTCTACGAAGGAAAATGGGTCACGGCCAAATGCGTACCAAACTCCATTATCATGCACATTGGAGACACAATTGAGATTCTAAGTAATGGCAAGTACAAGAGTATTCTTCACCGCGGAGTAGTCAATAAGGAAAAAGTTCGGATTTCGTGGGCAGTTTTCTGTGAGCCACCCAAGGAGAAGATCACACTCAAGCCGCTGCCAGAGACAGTTTCTGAGGCTGAGCCACCACTCTTTCCGCCACGCACTTTTCAGCAGCATATTGAACACAAGCTGTTCAGGAAGAGCGAAGCTGTACTTGCTAATAATGATTAAGTACACGACTCTAAAGATCGTTGCAAAGCCATGCTGCCAGAGACAAAGACAGCTTAGTCATCAATATTCCCACCCCAGACCTGTTAACAAACATAGTGAACACAACCATGGCCAAGAGCCAGGCAGTTCCCCAGCGAAACGAGTTGTGATGTAATACCTAAACCATTGTTTTTGTAATCTCTGATGATGGTGTGTGCTTGGTGTTTCTGGGTGCATACTTTCAACCTGATGTCTATCAATAAAAATTATTTTGGTTTTGCCTTTCTGTTTCTGGGTGCCTTTTCTAATGTTCAATGGTCCCATTAATTAACATCATTGGGACTCACTTAAATTATTGCTCAAAATTGGGAAAATTAAACTCAATTTTTCCAACAAAAACAAATTACAAGAGAGTCCACCAGCTTTATGCTCTCTAATGAGATTTATTTTCTGTGATTCAATAAAACCATCTTCTCCTTCATTCAAGCTCAACTGGTGACACCAAAGGTTTATTTGAGAAAAATGCTTCTAAATTGCCAATTATTACCTCCTTCAGTGCTGCAAATGATTCTGGGGTAAGAACAGCCTTATGTGGAGATAGAACCACGTTGTCCAACTCAAAGAGCTCTTTGGGCACATTTGGTTCATCCTCGTACACGTCGAGACCAGCTCCTCCGATCTCACCTCGCACCAACAACTGCACTAATTCCTTCTCGTCAATAAGTGCCCCACGTCCAACATTCACTATGACACCATTCTTCCCCAGGGCTGCCATGACATCCTTGTTAATCAAGTGGTGCGTCTCATTTGTCAGTGCGCAGCAAACTATAAGAGCATCGCTGTTTGTTGCAAGATCGTGAACAGTTGAGTAATAAGGGAACTGAACGTGTGTCTTCTTTGACCTTGAGTTGTAGGCGATGATGCATCCAAAAGGCTCAAGTCTTTTGGCTACCGAGGAGCCAATACTTCCCAACCCAACTATTCCAACACGTTTTCCTCCTAACTGCAAGCATGATTATCAGTAACAAAAATGGCATAGCTCTAAGCTCATGCTGCATTAGAGGTAACAACTAACAAGAGACCAGCCAAGAAAAAAAGAATTCATGAAAAACAGAACAGAGTTAATAGAAATTAATCAGCTCTCCTCCAAAAGTTTAAAGAAATAACAATATTCAACTTCGATTTTAATTGGTATCCAAAACCTTGTGTTATGGCAAAACTACTGAGCTTAAGCATAGATTTGGTCTCCTCCTCTCCCTCCTCCACTGAAAACATCAAATTGTGTTATAAGGAACGATTTGACTAGATTATTACTCCAACAAAACACATACAGTAAAAGTAAACTAATCAAATCCTCTTTTGACCTATTACACTGTAATGTTTGAGGTCCATATAGACATCTTACATACTCTAGCCATAATTCCTTTCTTACAATTATTGATGACTACTCCAGATCAACATGGATTTTTCTATTAAAGTCTAAAGGTCAACTTCACGAGTATTTTCTAGTATTTCTCAATATGGTTGAAACACAGTTTGGTAAATTTGTTAAAGATGTGAGAAGTGATAATGGAAGTGAGTTTTTTAATCATGAAATGTCTAACCTTGTAAATTCAAAGGGAATCGTTTGTTAAAGTACATGTATTGCACTCCTCAGAAAAATGGTAGGGCAGAAAGTAGGCATAGACATTTGTAAGGTCTCTTAGATTTCAAGCTAACCTTCCCATCAAATTCTGGGGTGAATGTTTATTAACTGCGCTAATCTTCCTACAAGAGTGCTTAATTTCAAAACTCCATTTGAATTACTTTATAAAAAGCCTCCTAACTATAGTCCTCTAAGAATCTTTGGTTGCTTTGTTTTGTTTCCACTCATGCTTATAACATTGACAAGTTTGCTCCCAGGGCCACTGTGTTTTCTTAGGTTATCCATGGTAAGAAAGCTTACAAAGTGTATGATCTTGAATCACTCAAAATTTTGCATACAAGGGATATTAAATTCTATGATTATGTCTTTCCTTTTGCTTCTCATCAAATAGATAATTCAACTTATGATCCAATGTTTCCACAAAATGTGAACTTTCTTGATGATTGTCATATTGATGATTATCAAACTGAGACACAACCTCTTTCACTTAGTAATGATCAAAGTACATCTCCTTCTATAACAACTCCATCTCAACTCTCTCTCCTCCCGTGTCAAGACCTACAAGGACAAGAGTACTTCCAGAAAAATACAAAGATTATACAGGACTTCCTTCGTTTTATCAATCATCCAAGGAAACTTCTTCCAGGTATCCTTTTATCAAATTACGTCTCTTATTCTAATCTTACTCCTTCTCTATTAAGGACTTAGGACCCTTGAAGTATTTTCTTGGACTTGAGAGTGCCAGAAATCCTAGTGAAATTTGTGTGCATCAAAGAAAGTATACCTTAGACATTCTCAAAGATATTGGTCTTGAGAATGCCAAGCAATCAATCCTATTGAACTGCATCATGGTTTAGGTGCAGATAAAGGAGAACTTTTCTCTAAGGCGATCAATATAGAAGATTAAATGGTAGATTGATATACTTGACTATCAGCATGCCAGGCAAGGCATTGCATATCCTGTAAATATCTCGAGTCGGTTTGTTTCATCTCCTATCATTCCAGGCTGCTTCCCAGAAGTTGGTTAGATATTTGAAGTAGTCTTCGCCAGGTCAAGGCTTATTTTTTCCTAAAAGCTCTACATTGGAGTTGCAGGCTTATACGGATGCAGATGGGGGAGCTTGCCCTACAACAAGAAGTTCGAGGTTATTGTGTGTTCTTGGGTTAGTAATCTCTTGGAAGTGTAACGAGCAAGGTACCAGGGCTATGGCAAATACAACTTATGAAATTACTTGGTTACTTGCTTTATTCAAGGAACTCGACTTATCTATGTTGAAGTATGGAATGTTGCATTGTGATAACCAAGAAGTCATGCACATTGCAACAAATTGTTTATCATGAGAGAACTAAACTTGTTTAGAACCTCCAACTTGAGGGGGGACGATGAATGTACTGAAGCTACAAAGGTTGTTAATTTATGCTGCAAACTAAAGGCTACTGGTGCAGCAAACAAGGCTTCTGATGCATTAAGATGAAGCAAACCAAAGGCTTCTGATGCATCAAACCAAAGGTTGCTGGTGTCGAGTGGAGATTCAGTCAACTATAAGGGTAGCGAGTGTAATTATTGTAATATGTAACGTTGTTAGTGTTAGAATGTAATGTTAGGCAGTTAAGAGTCAATTATGTTTTAGGAGAGTTTTTAATTAGTTAATTACCTTTTTTCTCTGTTGTATAAATCTGTATAAAAACAGATAAAACAAATGATGAAGAAATGATCTGTATTTCTATCATTATCTTCTCTTGTTTCTTTCCAATCTCATGTTAAGAAATTAACATTAAATCAGACCAGAAAGTCGATTTTTATGGATTGTGTGAATTTTACCGTAGACGAGTGTTTTGTTGCGACTTTTTTGTGGTTTAATTTTAGTGTGATTTAGTTGCAAAAGATCATACCACCCTTTATAATACAAAAGTAAAATTGCAGGTGCGTAAAAGAAACTTAAAAAAATGATGTTATGTTTTAGGAGAAAGGGAAGGTGAGAGAAAAAAAATATTGGATGTGATGCTTTTGAAATGATGTACATTAACGTAATAGGCGTAATAGTGTGGTTTTGTGACTATTAATTTTAATCCCTCACTAATTTAATAATTATTTTTTGTATATTTTTTATTTTTTATTTTAATTAATCATGTAAAAGAAATTAAAAATTACAAAATTATATTAAAAATTCACCTTACAAACGAAGCCGATATATATGATTGCTAAATGACGAAAATAGAGTATCTAATCAAAGTATATTCACCTTCATATTTACCGGCCAAACATTTTCTTTTTCCTTTTTTAAAGTAAAAAATCTCAAATCATAAGGATTATTTACGATTCGCAAAATATATATAATTTTTCTTTTCATTTCGAGAAGAAAAAATGTTGTGATAAGATATCTTACCATTTCAACAATTTAATCAAATTATATACATAACGCCAAACTCTATCAAGTTGCCTAATGGTCCGTTTGATTGGAGGGGCGGACAAATAAGAAAATTGGAAAACAATTTTTCCTCCGATTGTTTGGTTGAATAGGGAAAAAGTGAGAAGTTTCATTTTCACTTATTTGGTATAAAATTTAGCAAAAAAAGAAAAAAAAAATATATCAACCTTTAATTCTTCCTTCTATTTTTTCCATCACTTCTCATCCCAAGTTTGGGGGATAAATTTTTAACAAAAAAGAGATGTTTTCATTTTCCTCTTATTTACCCTCCTATAACCTATCAAACAAATGAAATTGAATGCACTCCTCCCATTTTCCTTCTCCATTTTTTACCCTTCCAACCAAACACAACATTAAAACATTTGTCACGGTGAACAATTAGATACATAGTTTTTTAATAATAATATAATAAATTATTAAAATATTATAATAATTAAAGTAAAAATAAATAAATAAAAATTATGAAATAAATAAAAATATAAACCTCCAAAAATATCGAAAAGATAATTGTAATTCATACTACCAGTAAAAGTTACTCCAATAATAAGCCAAGTGACTTTAGTTAATTGAAGGACGAAACTGACCTTGGAACCAAGAGGAAACGCGCCATTAGCCGGCCAAAGTCCAGCACGAACATACCGGTCGGCGGCAGAAACCCGGCGGAGAACATCGAGCAAGAGCGCAACCGCATAATCCGCAACGTCCTCCGAGAACGCGTCCCCGGCGCTGGTGACTTTGATTCCCCGGCGACGGCACTCGGCCAAGTCGATGTGATCGATACCGGCGCTGGTCCCCACCACGCACTCCAGTGAAGGGTACCTGGCCAAGTCCTCGGCGGTGAGCGCGGAGGGCCCCACGCAGAGGAGGACGCGCGCGGACGACGCGAAGCTCCATCACGACGGGTCGGAGACGGGCAATTCGACGGGCTGGAATTTGGGCTCGACCCAAGAATTCATGGATAGGCTGAATTTGGGATTACGGTGAATCATAACAGAGGGAACGGCGTCAGCACCGGAACCGGCCATCGGTGGTTTGGGAAATTGATTGATGTTTTCCTTTGGAATTCATGGTGGGTCTGTTGTGATTTATTAATTAATATACTGCATAGTTTCGTTTGGTTGCCTCAATTTAATATGATATATTGGAGAAGGTCAGGGTAGCAGAAAAGATAAACCAAATCAGTAATGGAAGCTTTTGATCGGGGCCGCCGTCGATATCCAATTTAGGGGTGAAGATACGTGCTTAGAGCTCGGGGTCGAAGGAGGAGATATCTGGGTTTGATTTGTTGTCTCTCTCTCTCTCTCTCTCCTTTCTTCTTCGTTGGAGCAGATCTGGGTTTAATTTAATAGGTGTAATGGGTTTTGATTCTCGATTTGATTTCTGGGTTTTAAAAGTGAGGAGGGGGTGGACATGGTGATGCTGCTGGCGGCAGGGGTGGTGGTAATGTGTTGACGGTGGTGGTGGTAGTGGTGATGGTAACGGTGACGGTGCTGGTGGTGATGGTGACGGTACTGGTGGTGAAGGGGGAGGAGGAGAGTGAGAGAGAGAAGATAGTAGAAAAATAAATAATTTATTTTTAATATAATAGGTGTAAGAATAGGGGTATGTAAAAATAATAGGTATGAGAGATAAAACGTGGTTTTTGTAACATCTGTGTGAACAAAGTTTTTCGTGGTTTTTGGAACCAGGTTCCAAAAACCTGTTGTGTGAAGACTTCTTGGGGCTAAACATTCTCTTCTTCCGTATTTTTCTTGAAAAGTTGTGTCTAGTTGCCTCAACACATTGATAGCCTTTCCCTTGTCTGTAAAAGGCAAAGGATTCATGATAGATAGGAAACATGTTGTTTTCTTCATGAATTTTCTTGTTGTCTTTGCCCGTCCTTTTTGATGATCATATGGTTGAAACATACTAATAGTCTTTGATTTGAGGATATGATTTAGACGGGGATAGATGTTGGATAAGAATTTCCTTGTTGTGCCCAAGTCCTTCATGTCAGATGATTTGATTCTCATTAACTTTACTGATATTTTTTATGACCATTCTCCTTTCCATCTTCTTATAGAGGACAACCTTGTTTTCTTCAGAATAGGATGGTGTTCCTTTGAAGGATAAATCCACCAGCGTTCTTTTAACTAGTCCTTGTGTGTTGGAAACTTTATGGACCTTCATTGTATGATTATTCATACCTAATCTTCTCTTGTCACCAACCTGCTTTATTGAATAATCAAATGTAGTTGTTGAGTGACTGGATTTGTTCCATGACTCAATCCTTTCTTTGAACATATTATTTTTTTCCTTTAAACTGTTGACTACTAGTGAGACTTCTTCTAAATAATTTGATAGGTGTGAGAACCCCCGTTCTCGACGCCCATGAAAATAAGATTTGTTTTCTCGGATGAAAATGTGTCATCGGGCGTGTGCAATGAGAACTTTGGTACAACGCGCGGATTTTCTCATTCGTGACCGCTC
>JAOTQG010127277.1:0-10151 GCA_025631175.1 Iris virginica
TAAATTATTGCCGTGTCTATAAAGTTGTCATAGAAAGTGGGTTTCAATCACCTAGGAAGTACACTGCATTTCTTGCATTTTTCCAGGCATTTGTCGTGAACAGTAAAGATGCTGAGCTCCCATATAAGATAGATATGTATAGTTATTATTCACTTTTAAACTCTTAAAACTCTACTTATTATGTTTGATAGGTTAACAAGGGCAAGTATAAATTTCGATAATACAGTGCCACTCTCTTGAGTCATTTTTATATGACGTATCATAAACTGCCACAATGTTATCCTAAACAAATGCTCACTTTTGGATGGTAAAAGGTAGGGTTGAGTTCTATAATTTTCATATCACTCAAAGTTCAATCCAGTCACAAGAGTATAAAAACTCAAGAACGGGATAGAACAAAGGCAGGGTAGCAGCAGCGTCAGAGTTTCAACCAAAGCTTCAAGAATGAAAATTCTCTTCTATCTATAGACAATGTCTGCAATCGGAGGACTTCATCGACACTGCTCAGAGGACACTTGTTGGCTGCTGAGTCGAGTTGTTGAGAATTTCATAAAAAATTTTATCTTTATGTGCTGTCATTCGATGGATAGAATTTATGTCAATGATTGCATTTGTATTGGGTTGTACAATTGCTGATAAGTGTCCTTGTGTATGTTACTTCTTCTAGAAGATATTTGAATTCAAATCTTAGGGAGAACGTTTAAAAAAATTCTGCGAAAGCGAATCACTCTCAAGCGGAATACTTCGTCGACAACCTTTAGCGTGCAAGACATGAACAAAATATGACAAAGGACTTGAAGGTATAAAATGGCTGCTTTGCCCTAAAAAAGAAAATGAGCGGATACTTTCATGTTATAAAGCCATAAAAAAGTTTGTTTGTAAGTATATAATTATAGAATATCTATTTATAAATGTGAGATTGAATACGTGATAAATAGACATTATATTAAAAATAATTTAGACAATTAATCAAATCTAAAAAAAATAAATCCTAACACCATTAAGCTTTTAAGAATTATATGAACCTAAAATTCATCTTATCGCTCGGTCATGCTTAGGTTTCAACTAGTTTGTTTGATTTAGCTAACATGTATTGCCTTACGGTCCAGGTTTAACCTATATTTTATCATTGATTCAAGAAATCATTTGCAACTATTATTCGAAGAAAAGAACATTCATCCTATAAACAAAACTAGAACATGAATCAAATAGGAAGTATTACTTTAATAGCATAATTGTAGTCGAGATTTACTTTCAACTATAAAAGAGCATATTAGTTTGTCATGAATTACAAGAAAGATCTAGAGATATGGTTATTGATAATGTGTGTGTATTATATGTGCTCTAGATGTGTTACAAAAGATGGTGAAAATGTCTTGAAATAAGTATAACAAGAAAGCCCAAAATCTAAGTCAAAACTCTAAAATATACGAAATTCGAATTGCTAAATATAATGGGGGTCGCGGCCATGACCTAGGTACCATAAAAAATTCTGACTTTTACCTCATTTTGCACTTCACCCCCGATCTTCGACAAGTTTGCGCAGTTTGCTTATTTTTACTCTAAAATGCCTCAATTCGCGTATTTTAACTTCAAAACCCTTGTAGGACATATTTTATACAAAAACAAATACACCAAGCATAAAATTCAATATAAACAAGTCAACATAGCTATAAAAATAGCGCAAAAAAATATACATTTTTGCGCTATCACAAGTCGAGTAGATACTTAGCAATGATAGACACAAGAAATGAGAATAAAAGTTTTAATAGTGTTAGATTTATTTTTTCAAACTAAGTTTCAAGTCAAGATCTTTTTGATTGAAGGTATGATGTAAACTTTGAGGAACATGTAAGTAGGGCTGTAAATATGGGAAGAGTTGTAAATGAGCTGTGATTATTTGAACATAAGATCTTCCAATTTGAGTTCAAATATTTTTCATTGAGTCAATTTTTTTTCAACTTTTAAATTATATATCATTTTGATATCCTCTAACTCGGTTCGTGTATTCGGGATTTCTTTTCTATCAATCGAATTCAATTCAAATGATCTCATTCGAATACTTTTAAAAATATACATAATCAATTTTTTTTTTTAATTTCAAGGAGCACGCAAGGAAATTTTTTGGGTGAAATTAGAAAAATTGTCAGAGAAAATTTAAAATTTTCATGGTATTTATAAGTTATGGAAGGAAAGGGTTTACTGTTCTTAGCAACAATAAATATCACCGCCCCCCAATCCACCACTCCTCCTAACCCACCCCCACCCCTACCCCATAACTACTCACCCCTCACAGTTAACCCCCTCTAATTCCTCCCTTGTTCACACATCACTACACTTGTGATCTCGGACACGAATATTTAATTTTTTATTGTGTGTCCTCGAACACAAACACAAACACGGGCACAGACACAGACACAGACACACACTAGTTCATGATACGAGGAAATGAAAACGGTGAATGAAATGGAAAGTACGCTTTGAGCATTAATTACATGTATTATCTGAATTTAATGTGACCAATGAGACCTAATTCGAGTTGTTTGTGAATATAAATAAGTTGAATTCAAACAAGTTGTTCATGATTAAACTTATTGTACAAATGAGTCGATCTCAAATAACTCGGCTCTTAAATGAACACTAAATGTTAACGTAGAACACGATATATCAAAATCTTGATCCTCATAATGCGAGTTAAATCAAGTTTGAATTCAAACAATTTAATTTGTTGAACAACTATCGTTGGAGAGCTTTCATATTTATTACATTCCCTAAATAGTTTGGATTTTGAAATTAATTTTGGATACGAACAATATGGCAAATATGTATTGTGAACTACAAAACATAATTTTGGAAGTGGTTGAGTGTATCAATTATTTGTATTGGTGGCGATTGGAGCAAATACTTTATCTACAATGGAGAAAGCAATTGAAAAAAAAAATGGGAAAGCAATTGAAAAAAATGGGAATTTTAACTATGTTAGATACATATTTTCAATTTCTTACAATTTTATCCTTTATCTTATCACAATACTTTTTTCAAAGTTTCTTATCCTTTTTTAAAAAAGAAATTGATTAAATAAGATAATTGAAAGTAGCATTTTTTGAATAATCATCATTGTGGAATGTACAAAAATAAATATTTGACTCTCTTTAAATAATTATCGATATGGAGCATAAAAAAATATTAGGAGTATTCACATAAAAGATTTTGATCGAAAGTGTGAAGTAAAAAATAAACGGGTATATAGGATAGGAGATGTGAGTAAAATTGTACTCAATTCAGCAAAAGAAGGGAATGCAAAACTTTCACTATTAATTTAATGGCCAAAAGAACGAAAAAAGGTAGGTGGAATGGAAAGTTTATTTGGAGCATTACGTGCCTCTCGTTCGAGTTTTTACGATGTGATGAAATAATTAGTGAGATTTTACTTTAAGTTGTTCACCAAGATAAATAACTTGCCTTCGAGTGAACTGCTTGAAGTTAATCTCGTTCAACGAACAAATAAATCTCGAACAACTCAAATTTATATCTGAAAATTGATGTGGAATATAATCTCCACTCGAATCAAAGTTAGAAGGTTGAAAATAAATCAAATTAAACAATTTGGTTCATCGAACATGGCAAGGAAGTTTTCATATTTAAATCCATTCCCCAAACATTTCCATTTAATTGACAATTTCAAATACTAAAAGATTGCAAAATGGAAGTATGAACTAAGGGGCAGGGAATCATTCCTCGAAGGCAAAAGTTAAAAAGCAAAGAAAATGAAAAGCAGCCCAAAATTTGACATCCCCTCGTTACCACCCAAAAAACCCTTCCCTTCCCTGAACCAATGTTGTTGATAATTTAGCCACCAAAATATAAAAATACACAAAATCACAGACAGAAGAAGAAGAAAAAAAGAACAAAAAAACACCCACCCACCCACCCACCACACCCAAACCAAACCTTCCGTTTCCTCTCAATAAACCCTTTTTTGTTCTTTGACTCAGAAAATGGAGGCCATGGACCCAACTGCTGCATGCTTGTTGATGGGAGACGACCTTTTGGACTTCTCTTTAGACGACGAAGACGAGGATGACGACAAAACCAAAGTAGCAGCTCCTCCTTCTTCTTCCATGGAGGAACCCTCCAAACCCATTTGCAGCCTTGTTGATCAAACCCCTTCTTTCCCTGTAAGTTTTACACGTATTTTGCATGTTTTCCTACCAACCCATTTCCGGGTTGTACCTGACTGGTCGATTTTCGATGTTTTCCGGCGAGAATCGGCCAGAATCGGGTTTATTCCGAGTTGACTCGGTCCGAGTTGGAACTGAGTCGTTTTAGTTGCTTGTTTATTTTAGCGTTTTAGAAGCAGTGTCGGGTTCTGAAGTGATGGTTTGTTTGTAATTAAAACTTAAAACGGAGGGCAAATTTTAAATGAAACGGCACAAGGAAAGTTTATGGGGTTTGGATTTGGACCGTTTGGTGTTGACTTGAATGAACGGTCTCAGATTTTCTCAAGCTGAGACTCTAATCTGTTTAGTTAAAATTACAATTTTGCCCCCGGAAACCCTAAAGGGCTTAAAGTATCCCACAATAGTCAATAAAATGCTTCCAACAAGGGTTGTTTTGTCATTAAAAAAAATTTCAACACTATACTCGGGTAATTTTTTAATGTGCATCATTTCTCATGTGCACACTATATTTTAACCTTAATTAAACACTTATTTAAACAGTATTTTATGTGTATAGTTTGTCTAATAATTATGCCAATGCGACAGGAAAACTTTGACTACAGTATGGCCATTTGGGAAACAGGCCAAATGCTGTCTTCAATTATTCAAATCATGTGGGTGCCTCCAATTATTCAATGAATATCAGAGATCAAAATATGCTCATTTATTAAAATGCCCTTGATGTTGGTATGAATTAAAAACACACCATTTTTATCATATTTGGAATTTAAGCAATAAGATTTGAAAAAAACGATTCAATAAGGCACCCGTAAAACAGGTGGGCTTCCTGGTTAACTCAACTGAGTTAAGACTGAGTCAGGTTTCGTCCCTTGCAGGAAATCGTGGAGGAAGAATTGGAATGGTTAACGAATAAAGATGCTTTCCCTAAAGTTGAAACATGCCTGGACCTTTTATCTGACCCTTCCGGCATTATTCAGGATAAGCAGAGTCCAATATCAGTGCTTGAGAACAGTACTAGCTGCAGTAATAGCAATAGCACAATTACCAACTGCTGCGGCAGCCTTCAAGTTCCTGTAAGTTATCCTGTTCGGCCTCGTTCCAAGCGCAGACGGAGGAGGCGAAGAGGATTTCCAGAGTTGCCTAGTCAGCAGTGCTGGTGGTGGAACCAAGAAAATATTGTGAGGGAGCAGGAGGTCCTGTCTCCTCCGCTTCCTCGACCAAAAGCTGCCTGCACCATTGGTAGGAGATGTCAACATTGCCTAGCTGAGAAGACTCCACAATGGCGAGCTGGCCCAATGGGGCCAAAGACTCTGTGCAATGCCTGCGGGGTGCGCTACAAGTCGGGGCGGCTTGTGCCGGAGTATCGCCCAGCAAGTAGTCCTACGTTCTCCAGTGTATTGCACTCAAATTCTCACAGGAAAGTATTGGAGATGAGAAAACACAAGGAGCTGGGAGGGATGATGGTAAGCGAAGCCTGTGGATATAGCGTAGGTTAGTCGTGAGTACTTTTCTTGTTTTTTATTCTTTCTAATTTTTTTTCCTGACTCCATTTATCTCCAGAAATAGTTTGATTAGGTTTGTTGTAATGGTCTAGAGTTTAGTGAATCACATTTTGTTTGCTTGGACCAAAATCTATTTGAGCGTTGGATTTAGTTTTCTTAGTTTCACAGTTGATAGGCGTAAGAGAAACCCCTTGAAAATTTTCCTGGCTTTGTTGCTTAGTTGTTTTCTCCCCTGGATTGGCTATGATGAATATTTTGGATTTTAGATTACAGATAACTGGTTTGTGGTTTGACTTTTCCAAAAGAATTTTTGTTATCCGAGTTAACTTAGAATTGATGGTTAGTTGGCGTGTCCCTGACAACCTGTTAATTATGTTGTAGGGCCCTTGATTTACATATTTGCGAGTACCTCTATTACAAATTCAATAATTTGTGTTTTATTGTTGGCCGTCTGTATTCAAATTAGAATTTGATGCAACTTTTTCAACACTTCTTGCTTCTGAATATGCGCATCATGTCTTACAAAATGTGCAAGTAGTTGATCTTAGGGCACATTGGGTTTGAGGTGTGAACTCAGACAGGCTGGTCTTAGGATCTTTTTCAGTTTGTAAGTTGATCTTAGCATCCATTCTATGGTATATTTGAGACTTTTCATGATTAGGCCTGAGTTCATGCTTGGTGGCATGATAATGACAATCGAGTCACCAGTGATGTTGACCCGACTGACCGAGATTTTGGTAGCTTAAGCAAGAGATTTCAAGTTTGAGGCCTTGTGTATGCAGTAACCATCTTAGAAGAGGTACCTTGTTCAGCGGTAGAGGGCACCATGAGGGATTAGTCTCAGCCTCTCAGGTGGACTTGAGGACTTTAGGGAAATAAAAAAAAAGGGAAGGGATTATTCTCACTCAGGTGGGCTTGAGGATACTTTGGGAAATCAAAAAAAAAAAAAAGGAAGGAAACAAAAGATATGGGAATTGAGTCTTTGATGGCACATTGTGGAGACAGTTGCTTTTCTTTAGTGAACTCGAAAGCTGTTAAAAACACATCTTCACCATGAACGTGGGTGCGAAGGTAATATATTAACTAGTAGTTGAAAACATTGGCCAAAAGGGGGACCTATGCACTACTGTGATTACATCAGGTGGGAGGTTGAATCCTTTCCCTTTTGCTTCTTGTTAATGCTTGTCTAGAATGTTAAGTGCTTCAACATGGGCCCTTTGTCATGTGTCAAGTAGGCAATGTGTGCAAGGAAATTTTCTGGTGCAATTCGGGAAATGTAGGTAAGGAATTTTTTGTATCCAAAGGCATGGTAGAAAATTTATGATAGTGATTTTGGTATTTTTGATGGAAATTGAAGGGAGAGCAAGAAAAAGAAAAGAGGCAGAGTGCTATGGTCTCAACCACCAAACTTCAGTAGGTCAATACAAATAGGGGAGTTTTTCCATATACTCTCTCTACTTAAGTTATTATAGTTTGGATAATTTGTTTTAGTTCATACAGGTCTTTGATAGATCTGCCATAAACCCCCTAATCCCCTTTGGTATCAGAGCCTAAAGTCCTAAATGTTTGTCAGCTAAACGCTCTCTTATGAATCTAGGTTTTCTAGATGGAACTGTAAAATTACAACAAAGTAGAAGAAATGAGTCCTTATGTCCCAATGGAGCATAATATACCATATGTAATGTCATTGGAGACTTCATACATAGTGATGGAAGACTCCACACTATGACCAATCTTTGTGATGAGTTACTCCTTGGACTCCTTGACCCAATGGAGGGACACATTTTGTCTCGGACTCCCATTTGAAGTGGGACATTTCCTTTTTGGTTCATCTCACTCGATAATATTTCCTTCCATCGTTTGTGGGAGCTTGGTTTGTTTGCAGATTAGAGCGAAATAATACCTGCTTGAACTAGGGTAGTTTACACAACAAATGAAATAAGAGCAAGGGTTTTCATGAAGCTGAGCTTGAGTTCAACCTTTAGGTGAATTCCTATGGTTGCAATGTGAGCATCTATAGATGTGCTGCGCCGCGCCCTCTCGTAGCTGGAAGATTGTAGATTCTAATATTCTATGATGAGGAAAAAGCTTCGATCAAGTACGAGTTCAAATCTTCTGTCCCACTCTCGTCTGCCAATACCTATCCCACTTGTTAAGGATGATTTTCGTTTTCATTTTTTATTGATAAAACTACAAACAAATTGTTGATTTGATATAAAAACATGATACCGTCACAGCTAAGCTCCAATGGTACTTACCGCAGCTGATTAATATTAGCTCTGGAATTTATACTTTTGCTTCCTTACGCGTCTGAGATAAATTGTCGGTGAAGAGGGCAAAATCTCCTTTAATGAATTCTTAACCATTTTTTGACCAATTTTTTTTTAGCAATATTCCGTACTGCATTGATCCCTCTTATCTATATGATGAATCGACGTGCGTGCGTTGACCGTAACGTCAAACTTTTGCTACTCCATTTTACGAATCGGAATTTTCTATCTCATTTAGTGTCGCATTCTTTGTCTCATATCTTTTAAATACACACGTATTTAATTATTTAGAGTTTAAAATTTTATGATTATTTTTTAAACGGTTAGGATGTGATTTTAGAATGCTGTAATTAATACACCAAATGAAACAGAAGATCTGAACTCCCATCTTCCACGTAGACTCGTTTCTTAGCAGTGAATTAGTTTAATGTTAAGTTAAAAGTTATATGAGTTCAAAGCGGTGGATTTTAAAAATATTACTCACTTAATGCATTAATGTTACTTTTATATACTCTTTCCGTTTCATGGTAATTGTTTATGATAATAATATATTGTGAAATAAAATATTATTATTATGAACATTTAAAATAAAATAGAGGGAGTAATATTTTATCTGTTCCCTATATACTATATAGGTCTTGTTTAATGAAAGGTTTAAAGAGCTTTTTCAATTAGACGAAACATTAATTTATAATGTGTTTGGTTGGAGAGAAAATTAGAGGGATAGAAAATGAGAAGAGAAAATCGGAAGGATGCATTCGGTTTCACCTATTAGATGAGAGTGAAAATGAAAGGATAAAAAAATGGATGGAAATGAAAACACCCTCTCTTTAATAAAAATTCCTCTCTCCTCCCCCCCTCCCTTTCAAAAAAAAAAAATGTGTGAAAATTGAAGGAAAAAGTAAAAGCAATAATTATAAAATTAATTTTTTTTCATCCATACCAAATAAGTGAAAATAAAATTTTCCAATTTTTTCTTACTCAATCAAACAACAGAAGTAAAAAGTATTTTCTATCTCCTGGGGGTGAAAGTTAAGCACTTTTATTTTTTCCCTTCCTATTTTTGAATGAGGAGCACCGACTGTGTCTAATGCACAGTTGCTCTAGCAATGACAGTCGATTGACGACTCCCTTTCGTCATCCTCGCTCTTTCAGCTACATCTCATTCCGAGTTCTTGGAGGAAGCGAGAGGGAACGAATCTAGGATCAAATAAGCCCACTGACGAATGTGGTGAAGCAAGCGATCAGTTTTTCGAGGCGTTGCTCGAGAATGGGGGAGGACAACTTGATCATGCGGTGGAGATTTAGATTTGTGGAAGAGGAAGCATGTGAGTCATTGGATAACCGCTATTGCTGAAGCAGTTGTGCATTAAGCACAGTCGGTGCCCCTTATGCCCTATTTTTCACCACTCAAACCAAATGAACCATTACAAACGAAAGGACTGCATATAAGAAATTGAATTAATTGAATGATTAAAAATAAAATATATTTTTAAAATTTATTCATTTAGAAAGAATAAATTATTATACTTAACCTCTTTTAATATATAAGATGGTAATTAGATTTACCGCGAGTATAAAATTTCAACTCTTGTAAGAGTTTTCTAGTTTAATACTCTTTGACCCTCACATGAGTGTACACTCTCCTCTATTATTATGGGTTACTCGCAAAATCTAGTAAATTAAAATTAAAAAACAAATTCATTCGTATATTCTTTCTTTTCATGTTTTATTATTATTAATAATAATTTAATTTAATTTTAATTTTAATTAATTTACATTGTAAATATAATTCATAGTAAAGAATAAAATGAGAAAAAAAGTAATTATGAAATTTTTTTTGGAGACGGATCAGAAGAATGCGATTCTTCGGGTAAGAAAGCTACATCCAAATTAAAGAGAATGCGATTCTTTTTGATGAATCAAGCAAGTACTATGAACTATAACGTCGTTTAATGCGATTTTATAGAAGGTACCATAAATTATGAATTTAATTTTAATTTGTCAACAATATAAAATATTAAATTATATAAATATGTAAATATTTTTGATCGAGCCTGAATATGTTCGATTCACGTGTAGACAGGATAATGGCTCCGAGTGATGATTGTTGCGATTACTTGTGTAGCAAAGAAACACCTGAAGTGATGAGCAAGGCGTGGCCTCGCTCGTACGCTCCGGCGTGAGAGTAAGTATTC
>JAOTQG010127288.1:0-10151 GCA_025631175.1 Iris virginica
GAATAGCGGCCGACCCCTAATCCGCTCCGCTATCCCGGGATAGCGCCGCTATTGGCCGCTATTGACTACTCTGGTAGCACGGTCCAGTGTCGAGGCAGAATATTAGAGCTACAGCTCCCGATGTGAGTAAGCTCCCGTGGACTCGTTCTCTTCTCGAAGAACTAGGATTTCTACCGACTCGATCTACAAAGTTGCTCTCTGATAATAAAGCAACTATAAGTATTGCCCATGATCCTGTTCATCATGATCACACGAAGCATATCGAGATTTAACGACTTTTCATGAATGAGAAGATTTTTAGTGGTCTCCTTTGTATACCTTATATAAAGACGGCAATCAATTAGCCAATATTTTAACTAAGGGTTGTAATGGTGAAGTATTTATTCTCATTATAAGTTAGTTAGGCATGAGGAATATCTTCGCTCCAACTTGAGGAGTGTTAGAAGTAATGGTAATAAAGGGTCAATATTATATAGCAATTGCATCTAGGGAGCTTAGTGTAAAATAACACTTGGGCATTTCTGACTTCTACCTATTCTCAACTCTTCCCATCCAATTATTTAAAAAAAAAAATTCCAATTCTAGAATTTCACTAAATCTTTGAACTTATCACTCTTTTAAGACAAGCAAACGGAAGAACAAACCCAACATATCGACGTCATCCCCATCACTTCAGATTATATTTGCAGCAAAGGTGCTTACAACATCTTCTGCTTTAACAAGAAACTAATTCCTACTTTCTTACAATATGTTTCTGATGAAATCTTTCGGTGTCATGCATAAATGCTCTTCTAATCATACTGTTAATGATAAATAGGTTTAATCCTCTATTTTGATGTTATCAGGGCCCTGTTATGTCAGATCATCTAGGTACCGGTGGTTGTCACGTTCAACAAAAAAGTACTACCTTCGTATAAACTATGCAACCAAAAACAATTGTTCAGGGGATTTTCGCAAAGAGATGATTATTCTTTTATTTGTTTCAGATAAATAAGATATTTTATTGGAAAGCCCCCATGGCTTCAGGCCCATAGAGAGGCCTATAGGGAAATCCTCCAAAGAAGAGAGGTTGGCAACACTTGGCTCCTGAATAAGCAGGCATTCCGCTTAAGCCAAATATTCCAAAGCAAACCTAAAAGCAGCACAACCGCACAAAACTCAAGCATCTTCCTTAAAACCAAAACCCAACAGCTTGATCATGCATAAATCCTTGATCAAAAGGGAGCAATCCTGATGTCTCCTACCACTGCCAACATGCCACACATAAATGGAATAGGGCAATGCAAAAAGAGATGATCAGAAGTCTCACCAGTCGCTATAACCCATACACATAATAAAAACATCTGGAGATAAGGTCTTATTCGGCCGCCACTACTGATGCCAATCATTAATATTCAACCAGTTAAGAATCACTCACCAAGCAAAAACCTTATACTTAACTGGAATGTTGGACATCCAAATGAAATTGTGAAGAGGGAAATCAAACTGTCTTTGAGGTCAGAGAAGAATATGCATAAAAGATTTGCCCAACATAGGCATGATGCCTCCGGAATCCAAAAACAATGATCCTGATGATCTGAAGGACTGAAGGACTGAAGGAAAAAATCTGAATAATCAAAGAGGCACGTGATGATAATGTGTCTAAACTATGGGGTATCAAGATAATGTAAATGGGGTATTACGTAAATTTATGAACCATAGCATAATTCATCACCCCTCTCGAACAAAATGTGCTGCTGAAAAAATTACCTTTTTCTTCAACCTTTAATGACTTAACGTTCCCTATAAACAATCTGGTTATATGTTGTCCTTCCAAAAGCTTGTCTCATTTACAAGGTACTACAGTGTTCTTCAAATCAATTACACTTTCCCTCTTTCCTTACTTTCCAAAGGTCATTTACTTCCTTATCTAAGAGAAATGTTTCTTTGTGCTTGCCTTCTTGCTGATATGTGATACCAATCCTCCACATTTAAACTTGATACTATGGCCTTTAGTTATATCTTCCTATATAAATCAGTACATAAAGGACTAGGTTGAAACGCAAACTGGAAAACAACCTGCTGAAGAGAGGGAGAGAGAGAGAGAGAGAGAGTGTGGGTGTGTGTGTGTGTGTGTGAAAATACTTGTATTGCTTTGAGAATGCTCTATAGTCCTACTTCTTACCTAGGTGGCTTGCTAAATGGATTTCCGTCTTAATCTCTAGAATTACAAGTCTACATGTACCACCAAATGGATGGTCATTATCTATTTGTATCACCGATTAGAGGTTTTCATCTAGCTAACTTACTAGAGGTTACAAGTGAGAGTCCAATAGATTTTCATCTAGCAAACTTCTAGAGGTTTTTAAAGCAATCTAGTATTTCCTTGACTTCTCTTAGCCCTTCAAAGTTCTCTAGGATACCCCATAAAATCTTATAGACCATCACAATAAGGTATAAAGCTAGCTCCTGGTTTAGTATATCCTGCATTTGGCAGATATGATCACCTACAGTTGAGTTGATATGTGATCTACCTCAGCTGTTATATATTCAAAATAGAAGACTTGAATACTTGGAGAACCGATAAATAATCAATAGTATTTATATCTAGCATTGAAGCAGAGTCTTCGACCACGGATCATGGCATGTGTAAACACAATCATCCAGTTCCTTGAAGATCTATGATTAGTAAGTAGTGGGTTCATGAGATTATAAAGTCATAACAAGGGGAACATCAGCATACTGTATGATTCAATTCAACATACCAAACAAAGCACATGGAGAGTGCTACAAGTACACTATATCAACAGGAAGTTGAACATTGGTTTGCTTTTTACCCCAAACAAGAGGTTAGAAGATGAGCGTATGTGTGTTTGCTTCTTTCATCAGACTGGCAATTCTTATCAAAATTGAGAGAAGTTATGGAAGCGTAAGGGTATCATCTGTATGATATACATCAAAGGGTCCATTTACTATCATAACATATCATAGAATGGACGGATTCATTTGGAAATTCCCCCCCTTCTTCAGTTGGCAATGGCTATTATCAATCTACTTCTTCCTCTTTATGTTCACCTGGATCAAGTCTCATAACAATCCGTTCAAACCAGACTTGAAACTCACACCTGATAAACAGATAAAAATGCGCGCGCGCACACACACACACACACACACAAAAACCAAATGACACTTAGTTTCATAATTTTTGATGGAAAATTTTCTATCAAGATAGAGAGAAAATCACAAGGGTAGGGAAAGATGTTTGATATAGAAGGAGAACAAAAACACAAAGCATAAAAGTGTGCCACGATCATATTCCTTCTCAAGAGATTCTCTACCACTATCCTGGACGCACCCCATGCTGCTGCTGAAAAGAGTGAGTGGAATCTAACCCAGTCCTAATGACAGAAAAGGCAATAATGCCACTCTATGTTACATGGACCCTTCACTTTTGCCAAAGTACCCATGTCCAACACAACACGACATGGGTGTTTTGGTGTGGCTGTTTTAGACTACATTTGGTGCAAAATTTTAATATTTTGGAGGATCCGACACTCGGATCCGCACCCATGTCGGATCCTCGTAGCCGAGTCCAGCTAACATAGATGCCCATAGATAGAGAACATATTCTAGATCAAGATCAGGAAAGAACTTAGTTCCATCAGCTAGAAATTCTTCAAACTGAAGCATTTGGGGATTTAAGGTGAGACATTTGATCAGCCGTCTTTCTAATTCCTTCATTATCATTCCAGATCAGTTCTAGTTACTCCAGAAAATGAAATGTTGTGTCGTAGTGCTCAAGTATTGACGTTCTGGTACCGCAGTACCCAGGGATGGTTCAATGCGGTAGGGGCAGTGAAAAAAGTAAAATGAAAGTGGATAATGCGACCAGTGTATAGAGCCATGGCTATATGTCTCTGTGCGCAGAGATAAGTATATAACACTAAAACTACAAAAAAATTTACTTCAAACCACCAAGTTATTTGATTGAGCATATTCAAATGGGTGATGAGACTTACCCATCAAGTTCCACAAGCAATTGGTTGATGAAAGCCTCATGGTCCTGTTTTTGGGTATCTATAGAGTCGCCTCGTGCACCAGCAAAGAGGTCAAAGTCCTCCACAAATATGATAACAGGAGCCTAAAAGTGGCATCATCAGCACATTCATTAAGTATAAACAGTAAAAATGCTATGAATCTAAAATGGGCCAATAATTATAGCCCATTTACGATTAAATCCATGATAAAGATAAACACAAAAATTAGCTGAGCATTTATTTTTATTTTTTTCACTATTTTTCTGAGCATTTATGTTATGATGATTACATTAAAAGTACTTATGAACCACTCAACAACCTTGATGCCAAACGTCTCGATGAGAGGAGAAAGCTCTGATACAGAAATTTTTACATTTGAGAATTTCTTCATCTCTATCAACTCATCAAGAAAGTTAAGCCTCAAGTATCAATACTTTGGAGAAGGTTTCTTTCCATCTAAACTAAATTTATAAAATCTTGTAATATTGCAAATAACCAATTATTCCAACCATACTCTTGGTAATTAACAAGGCAGAGAACAGTTAATATAGGTCCAAAGCTTAAATACATATCATACTATAAATAAAGCACAGGTCGCTTTAAGTGATTTAACTTTCGTATTCCAATAATGCCCTTTAGCTTCATATCTCAATAATATCCTTAAAATTTTCTTAAGAGTCACTAAAATCTCCGGAAAAAAGGTATTTATATGTATTATAGTCCCAAAACTAAAGTTTCTACATGTTCTTGTAGTAGTATATCTTTCAAGGACTCTTTGATGTCCAATTTCTTGGTGATCAATATTTATAGTTTGTTGATTTACTTATACATGTGGTGAAAGTTAACCAAAAAGATTCCTTGTGCAAGTAAAATTGTGCGACAGGAAGAAAGCTGTGATGGTATTCCTCCATTACACACCAACTCTAAAACATGTGGCTCTCGGTTATTTAACTCTTTTATGTCCAAATTTTTTTTGAGCTCGCCAATATATATTATTTTTCTTTCCGAAAAAGATTAAAAATAAATAGTTACAAAAGACTTTGTCATGCGTTCTATATAAAATACTAGGTATACCCGTGCAAGTGAGGTGCATTTTTTTAATGAAATGCATTATTTAGAAAATATGGAAAATATGAAAATAAATGGGTGAAATGTGTAAAGAACATTTTTTTTTTAAAAAATGAAGGGAAAATGTGTAAAATAGAGTAACAGAGGTGTCACATCAACCGCTCTCTTTTATACTATAGATATATTATCGCTAAATAAAAAGACTCCTAATCGAAACAATAAAAATGAGAGAAAATTTAGCCATCGTCAGTTTTTTACACAAGCAACCTAAAATATTATATATTTGGCAAATCTTTTTCAAATATATTTATATTGCTTTGTTATCACATTTTAAGTACCTGCTAAATTTCGTAGACATCAATCGCAATTTTCGACGATGAATTGAACAAGTTCATATTTCAAGGCATTTGATTGATTGATAAATAAAATACATTTTAAAAACAGCATTCATAAAAATTAACCTAACATATAGGTAGACCATTAATTGATACCATATATAGTATGAATCAAGAAACTTTTCAAATAATTTGATGATGGAATAGGATCAAATAAATTGCTTGTGTAGTTTATTTATTTACACCACTGGTGGACCAAAGTATGAAATCCAAAACAGAAACTACTACTAAACTTCATATCCACCAAGAAAAGTGCAACAAAAATCAACCATTTTGATTTATTTTAGAAGAGAGAGATGTTCTTTGATATATTTAAAAGAGATGGATGTTCTCGCGATTGTGTGATAAAGAAAACTTTTAAGTAAGAACAATGATTTCTCCTAGAGACTATTTTGTTTTTATTTCTTTCTTTCTCTTTTTTTTTTTTTTTTTTTTTGTTCTTTGAGATGAAGCTTAATCTTTCTTTCTTTCTTCATAAAAAATTATAAACTCTTAATCTTTCTTTTAAAAGATTAGAGAAAACCTTTATTTTCTCAATGCTAATTCAACTTCAAAGGAGTAACATTCAATATTGTAATTTTAGCAGACAAACACGCGAACTAAATATGGTTTCCAACAAAAATATATAATTAACTTTCTGTCTATCGATTAGCGCTGTCAAAATCGGAAGGGGAAAAGAACACTGCCAATTTTTGTCTATAGATGGATTATCCACTTAAGTACTAAAAAATATTCCATCACACAAATTGATATTCACATATAAATGGTATCCTCTAAATTTAATAGTTACTTCGTAGATTTCTTACAAGTTATTAAAAAGTATTCCTCAAAACATTTTGAGAATCGCAGCCTTATAAACAATCCATACATACGGACCGAAAAAATATTAAGAAAACACAAACTAAGACCAAGAAATTCAAAATAGAGAAGGACAAGTATACAAATTAAGGAAGCTACAAAAAATTCCAAGACATTGATAAGTATTACGTATTATTACTTTAAGTTCAACATTTCAATTCGATCATTTTGAAGTTAAAGTCAAACTTCACGCTCATGAACTATTTTCATTTGCTTAAGCATGCTATTCTGAAGAATCCAAATTCTAAATTCATCATTATTGTTAGTTCCAATGTTGCATTGTTAAAACTAACCCACGATAAAAAATTAAAAATACATCTTTGTGCATTTCTGTCCTTTCTCATGCAATTTTTGAAGAGTAAAACATAAGTTAGTGGTAACATGTACAAGACCCGAGTCCCATACTAGTTAATGTACAAATATGACGTAGAATACTTAGTTTTCCAGTTAAATTACACGTTACCACTCAAATATGCAATATACAACAATAAGCAAGTACTTTGTAGGAATAATCCAAAACAGCCAAGTTGCTGAACGAGTGACTGCTGCAAGTTCTTAGAAAGAGCAAATGTGCAAATTTCATTTTCTAGATGGGTTTTCTGTTCTATTTTGCAATTAAATTATAGAGTTTGCTAAGAAGTACCCCATATGGCACTTGTTAATAACCTAAACATGGAAATAATTAGCATCGGGAACCGGCCCCAAACAAAAAGCATTGGGGAGTGTTTCCAATACATCGAGGATGATTGCCAATGTTGATAATTTCCATTATTAGATTATTAACAAGTGCCATACGGACCCTTGTTAGCAAAACCCTTAAACTATCATGTGTATAATTTAGAGACTAAATGCACAAGTCAATAAACTGGTGATTTCTGCAAAGTCACTAGATGGGCTCCTGCTCTATTTGCAACTAGATCAATACACGCACTCCCTGAATATTGAAGAGTACTGAATAACAAATAAGTTTCATCACAGAATTCAAGGCAAATTCAATTTATCTTTGGGGGGGGAGGGGGGGGGAAGGAAATCGGGGTCAGAGAGAACCAGATCTCTTGCTGTCTGAAATAGTTCTCTAATATTTGATGCACCCTGGCCAACCATTAAACCAGCCTCTAGCTGTTCAGCTTTAACTCTGACAACAGGCACACTAGCTTCTGCAGCGATAGCCAGTGCCAGCGACGTCTTACCCGTTCCAGTCTCACCAACAATAAGAACTCCCTGCCAAGTAGGTGTAAATGTCAGAAGCCTTGTACAGAACAAATTAGTAGAGTTTAACATGTAGTATATGAACAACTTAAGGCACCAGGAACTAAGCCGAGTTTCGCTTGCATTTTAATTATACTTGACACTAGCTGAAAACAATTACAAACCATAGGCAGTTCAGAACATTATACCACTTACAAAAATTAACTGTTGGCCACGAAAGAGCAAAATCAAACAAGGAGAAACTTAAAGTATGGGATAAAAAAGGTAGCTATGCCTGTGTCGAGGGAGTAAATTTTAAATGCTCAAACCCCAAACCCGGATGAAAAAGGAGACAAGTGTTAAGTAGCCTGGGAACCAGCTTAAAAACTGTCATATTGTCCTAAGAATATTTGCCCAAAGGTGAGACGTACTGCACTCAGAAATTAATTTTACATTAATTTGTAGGTATACCAAGAGATATAAGCATGTTCAGTTAAGTTCATCTAGTTTCGGTTCACAATCAGCAATCTAAGAGCACCTCTTATATATATAATGAAACTACTGTTATTTATGTTCTTATTTTATCCAGTAAAACATGATACATCTAGATGCACCCAATAAACAGTCTAGTTCAAGGAGTTCGAAATCTGTGTTTAGATTATTTATACATGAAATTATGAATATGGCGTTATTTCCATCTTGACTCTAATTTATACTAATTTCTTAGGTTGGTTCTTGGTATCTAAATTTTCTTCATCTTCCACATATCCAGCTGCCTCACAAGCCTAGGATGTCACCTGTGCGTGATTCATTGCACCTGCCTTTGGGCGTTGTGGAAGGGTTAAAGCCAAAATACACTTACACCAGGGAATAGTGAAAATTAGCAAGAGTTCTCCTGCATCCGTCATAAAGTCGCCACGTAGCCGTTTAGGATACAAAATGACCAAGAGCTGTTTTATAAGCTCATGCAGGTTACTTTAGACTAGAAGAAAAAGAATAAGTAGTGCATGTTATAAGAACCCAAATGGGCAGGACAACAAGCTAGCGAGTTGTAAAACAGATACTTTATGTTTTACAATGGCAGAAATATTGGCAAAGATGGGGTTGGCAAGTATTGATAAGAAACAGAAGAAGGTGCCGTTAGTGTAACTAGAAAAGAGCATAGAATAATACTGACAGAAATGGTTATAGTGAAACTGTCTAATTACTGTACCTAGCTCTTAAAACCCCAAATAGGATAGGAAGGCAGACTAAAGTTCAATTCCAAGAGGATATCATAGAATTAGTTCAAGATATACATGCAGGCAACGGCTTGTCCATTGACGGAAACTAAAATGTAGGTACGGGAAGCAATTACGAGGGGTCTGAAATGGTACATCTAAATTAAGGAATTTGAGAGATGTTCTTGGATTTGTGATCTCTCACACGCAGAGTCAACAATGAGCTCAGCTCAAGCTGCTCAACTCAATTACTCTTTTAGACCAGACTTTGTCTCAATCATTTGGGGTCAGCTAAATGTATCATTTTCCACCATCAATATGATTCAAGGCAAGGTCACCACATAGGCCACTTTCTTCTTATCTTTCTTTGTGGTGGATTGTCCAAGTTAGTGTTGGTCTTCCCCTACCTCAAGCTTGGTAGAGGTTGATACTACTGTAAAGTCAAAAAAGAATTTTGTGATAATTTACAATGCAAAAAGGGTTTTCGTTAGAAATTTTCAAATTGATAAAAAAAAGAATGATCCCCTGTAACATCAAGGCTCATCTTATATCCACTTATGATACAGTAGAATCAGATTTGTTTCAAGAGGACAAAGGGGGTTCTCTTGAATAAGATTCTTTGAATTATCTCTAACTTATTAACCACTTTGACATGGAAAGATTTTTGAATCATAATGTAGTCCATGAAATATTGTATGATGCTATAATTTAGTTTTTGATTAAGTTATACAAACTAAGCATCAAAAACAAAACTCGAGGCCTTTCTGATTAGCAACAACTAGAGGGAAAGTTGACCCTCCCATGCATATATACATAAGCCTTCAGAGCTAAGAAGATGACTGAAGTGAGCAAGTAACTGAATAAGTGCTCTATGCAGCTCGTAAAAGAGATCTCACTTTCCCTTTTAGTAGTTTTCTGTTGTTAGATACCATCTATAAGTCTTCAGTTACTAAAGACCAACTATACTGTTTCACATAATTTCAGGGAAGTGAAGTGGTGCCTAAGTCTGTGAATGTATAAATTGTAGAGTGGGCCTTCGGAACTTGAAATATAGGGCCTTTGCAAGGGTTTCCAGGTCATGTAAACAAAAATGAAATATACTTATATAACCGCTACAAAATGTATAATGTGGCCCAGAATATTCCCGCTGACTCGATCTTTTTGATATTCGAAGTATGATTGTTCGACAGAGATTTTTGCATAAAATTGAGTATCCATGCCGGTAAATGGAGTATGATTGTTTATTTTACTTTTTAATATCCAGCTCAAAATAGCACAAGCGATCTGCTAACCTCAAAGTTGATATTTCTGTAAGCACACTTGGAGTGTTACAACAACAACAACAACTAAGCCTTTATCCCAAACTAGTTGGGGTCGGCTAAGATGAACCATCGATAGTCCAAAAG
>JAOTQG010127310.1:0-10149 GCA_025631175.1 Iris virginica
CAAATAACTTACGAACTATGCGAACAATGGATCATCATTGATTTTGATGGATCATAAGTGTTGTTTTTTACTAACACCGTAATTTGATGGATCACAATGGTTCGTTGACATTGATGGATCATAGTTAATTTTTGATGGATCACCGTTGATATTAACTATGATCCATCAAATCAATGGATCAATGTGGTTCGCAGAGTTTGTAGATTATTTAGGTTTATAGTTGAATAAGATCGTGTGTATATATATATATATATATATATATAGAGAGAGAGAGAGAGAGAGAGAGAGATAGGTAGTTGTTCAAATAAAAACCCAAAAACTTGCGAACCACTAGGATCTAAGAATTTGATATTTGTGAATCTTAGTAAGTGGATCTAAATGGTTCGGACGGTTTGCAAGTTATTTAGGTTTTTATTTGAATACATATATACATATATTTATATCAGAGAGAGAGAGAGAGAGAACAAAAGAGAAAGAAACCTGGTTTCACGAAATCCGACAATCCAAAATCTATGGCCTTCAACTGTGAGTTTTCGTCCTTCGATGTAAATAAAAAATTCTGATCCACGAAATAGAAATTTTTGCATAAGAATTTATAAGAGGGGAAAAGGATGGATGAAAATTGGAGAGACAATCTGAAGATGCAGTATAAAAAAATCTTTCTTCAAATGGCAATGATGAAAAGACTGGTGGACAAGTAGCTTCTTTCCAAATGCAATTATAATTAACGAATGACTCACCTCTGGCTTCAAATCTCTGTGCACCACACCCTGAAGATGGCAAAATGAAACAACATTCAGTATCTGTACCATCACAGCCTTGGCATCGTCCTCTGTATATTTCCCACCCCTGCAAATAATATAAAAGAAGCATTTTTCTATTAACCGCTGAGCAAGTAATCTCTTCGTAAAGTTTTACCGGCATATGTAGCAGTAATAGAACAACCTTGACAAAATTCGGTCCAAAAGCTCCCCTCCTTCGCATAACCTGAGAAAGGTGTTTATAAAAGTCCGTTAGGAAAAACAACAGGTCATGAAATCCACTGCAAAGGAAAGAGGTAAATTTGAAATACGATTGGTGATAGAGCTTACTCCATCACAACATAGACATTATCGTGGTCTTCATATGCATCATAAAACTGCACCAGGTTGCTATGTCCCGTCAAAGCTCTCAAAATTTTGACTTCCCTTCTCACATCCTCAATAGCGATGGCTGTCGTCATCTACATAGAAAACGAGATATTATAATACTCGAACAAATCAGAAACAAATAATAAGGTATAATGAAAAGCATCAAATTCCATATCAGACAATGCACCAAGTTGAGCTTGTCTTTCCATAGGATGTTCATTAAAAATGAATTAAGTTCCATTAGAAGAACTTAATTATGTAATCAAATATCAAACCGGTAAGATAACAATAGTAATAACCCTAAACAAAAACATGTGGAACTATCTATAAATTTAACAACTTACGACTCACTAATTATATCATAAACCGCAAAACAATAACAAACAACAAAGCTCATAGTGAATTTTGTGAAATCACAACGTGGAATGCAAAGGGTTAGCAAATGCCTACCATCTCCAACAAAGCAGCATCAGAAGATGCCATTTTGACATTTTCTTGCTACAGTTTTATAATTATCAAGCATCAATGTTTTGTAAACAGACAAAAGCTGATGGAGATTTGACAACAATTAAATGAATGAAATACTTGAAGCCTAGTCCCACTTGGAAAACATGCAATTTTGTCTACTAGGAATAGGACAGGTGAATAATAAAAGTTAATAACGAACCAATGAAAAAACACCCATAAACTTCTCCTTCCAGAACGTCGAATGAACATATAATCAACAACATTGAAGAGATCCATAAACTACTCCTTCGGAACATCGAATGGGCGTAGAATCAACACCGAAGAAGTTCATCAATAACGACAAAACAAGTAAGCTTTGGCAACAAAATACCCTGTTTATGTCCTTTACGTAACAAAACACCCAGTTTATAGCCTTCCCAAATTAGTGCTGGCTTCAAGTCCAGTTCCCCAAAATCACCACGATTTTCTATAAACTTCCTTTGTTTTCACTTCATGCGCATTCAACTAACCAATCAATTCGCCCCATGGGACAAGTAATAACACGTAGTAATTCTAGCCCATTATAATCCTAACCAATACCAGTAAAAGTTTAAACTATCCAGAATGAAGTCCTATCACATCTCCGTATCCAGCATCCGACCCGCGGAGGTGTGGTGAAAGAAAAGAAAGTGACGGAAATTTCAACTACATGACTGCCTGAAAGTTAAAACTTTCAACCATTGAAAGCTAACACATACAGGTTCACAGTACCATAAAGATTCCATTTTTAAACCCCATTTGAACAAAACTGATGAGAGACAATCCCCAGAACAGATCTAATCACTACAAGCTCAAGATCACAATAATGACTCAACACAATCGACAATTCAAATACCAATTACTTACAAAAGATCACAAAAAAAAAAAAAAAAGGCTTTAAAATAGAAGTGTCAATTACCTTAGCTTTAGGTATGACCTTAACTGCAACCTCTTGACCTTTAAGCTCACCCTTCTTGAACTTAGCCTTACAAGTGTACCCAAAATGCCCTCTCCCAACCTCCTCCCCCAACTCATACTTATTCCCAAAATGCTTAGAAAACCCAAAACTCTTATCCAACCCCGCCACGTGGCCTCCTCCTCCTCCCACCTCCCCCTCATCCTCCGGTATCGCCACTTCGTTCGGCTTCACCGACCCGTGCCGTCTCGCTAAAACCGCCCTAATGTGCTTCGCCGGCGACGGCGGCGGGAACGGCCGACGGAAAAACCTCTTCGGAGTAGAATTGGCCGAGCTGGCATTTGCCGGAGATCTCGCCACCGGCGAAGACTTCTTGGAGAACAAATAATGCGCCGGACTTGGACTGTAGAAAGGGAAAAACGGCGACTTCTTGCCTACTTCCACATCATCCTTCGTTTTCTTGTCGGGAATTGCTGCATTGTCGGAGCGCTTAGGGGTATCCTTAACATGGACAGGCGTATCCGTTGCCTGGATAGGGATATCCGGGTTACCGGAAAGATAGGCTACAGTGGAGGGTTTGGAACTGCAAATACCCATTTAGGAATTAAAATGTGGGTTTAACTCTATCCTCCCTCCCAAATTGGATAAACTGGAGGATATAAATACTCATGAGCTAGAGTGAGATCATTGCAGAAGGCACTATGATTTTGAATTTTGACTAGAAAGAATTTCAAACAAGTATAAATAATTAGTAAGAATTGAATTTAAAAAAAAAAAAAGGAGTTGTTGTTTTTCTAGGGTTTACTACAAATTTGTCTGTGCTGTTGGAGATATTGGGGAAGAAGAGGGGAGGGAAAGGCAAGAGGAGAGAGATCTGTCTGTACAAGGGGATAAAAAGGAAACGACGAAGTGTGTGCTTTTTGTCTGAAAAGCTGAACGGGAATTGATATTAGTATAAATTATAGGGGGGTTAAATGACATTTTTTGAAAGTTGAGTTTTAAAAAGGAGGGAGGAAAAATATGGAGGAATAATTAAGGAGATCATTTATGTCAACCAGCGCTCTTGGTCCAGGACCAGCCTGGTTCAGTTGCGGTCCACGTGGCGGACATCTAGGGAGATTTGATTTTAATTTCTTTTATTATTTTATTTATAAATTTATTTATCATAATTAAATTGGGTGTTGGTCACACACTCTCACTTTCATTTTCAGTTCATGATTAAATATTGATCCTAACTTAAATATAAAATGAAAATTGATACATAGTATTAAATATTAATCCTTTCCTTTTGAAATATGAATGCCAAAAAACACACATAATTTATAAATGATAATTGACATTCATTCATTGTATCTTTCTGCTTTCACTAACATTAACCATTTTTTATGGGTAATTTTTACCTTGATTTATTATTTTTTTATTTTATTTTTTCTCATTAGTCCCTAAAAATTTTTGTCGATCTTTTTCTTATTTTTTTTTACTTTAATCACTTAAAAATTTAAAAATCAAATTAGAAAAATGCTCATCCTAGTAAATGAAAAATATTGTCAAGTGCTAAATATTATACGTACGGGTGCTTGATAAAGGACGTAAGTAAGAAAATTTTAGTATTAAATATTTTTAAAATATCATGAGCATATGCGAGGCGATCGCTCATAAAGAGTTCAAACAAGGAATTAATTTTTTTTTAGGTTAGGTCATTATCTTTTATTTTAATTAGATCCATGATAGAGAAAATCACTACTAGAAAAATGATTATTTGCATCGGGCATTAGCTACGCAGGCTGATCGTAAGTTGCACTAGCGACAAAAGTGAGTTGTCGCCTTCCGCCGCTAGAAGTTGGTCACTATTAGTGACGGAATGCCTAAGCCGCCACCAATTTTTTATATTTTAACTATTGGAACAAAACTGTTACTAAATTGTCTCTTAATTAGCGACAAAAATTTGTAGCTAATTTGACAATTATAATATTTAATTAATTGAAATTTAGCGATGAAAAATAATGCCTAATATATATTTATTTTAATAATGTTATTTATTAAAATAGCTATAAATATCGTAGCTAATAATAATTATAATTTTTTTCAATTTTTTGGGATACATAATAATGCAATATAAATCTTTCATAATTGAAATAAAACTAATATAAATACATGTGAGAAAAAGAATTAATAGATAACAAAAATCCAAAATTACATTTAAATGTACAAAAACATATAATATATCTAGTGAGGGAGGATCGAACAAACAAATGTATCAGTATGGGGGAAGGATCAAACAACCAAATAATGTATCAAGCCGGGAGAGGATCAAACATGTCCATAAAATCGTCGTTAAATGTACGCTCCAGGGTCGAGTTGAATGAGGGAGTATCGATTGTACGACAGAGAAGGAGGGTTGCTCGCAGGAGGAGCTTTCGCGGGAGGGCGCTAATTTGTCAGACCAATGAGAGAAAGATTGAACACTGCGTGTGTGTAAAAGAGGATTACGGGCGGAATGTGGGGGCAATATGGGGATTGCATTGGTTTTAGAAAATTAGGGGAAAATTAGCGACGATTTAGCGACGAAACATATATGCGTCAAAAATTTTGCCTTTTTTCCCGCTAAATTTAGTGACTAACTTTTTATTTTTAGCGATGAAAGGTTGTCGTTAAATTATTTGACTTTTAGTCGACCTTGGTATTTATTTTAGCGAAGAAACCTACCCCTTTATCGACAGTTTCCTTGGTTAAACTGCGTATTAGCTCATTTAATTTGTAGTAGTAAACCAAGAGAGTCGTTAATTTGATTCAAAGTATTTCCTTCGTCCCCAAATAAATGTTCATTTTTTAAAAGATGTTCCAAAGTAATTTTTTATTTCTTCGAAAATAAAAACGATGAGTTTAAGTCCTAAATTTCTTTCAACCATTATTAGTTCTCTTTTTGTCCCTACATTGCTTAAGTCAACTACTTTTCTAAATGTTCTTCAGCTATGGATGTCTATTAGGGATCCTCGTATATGATACATAATCAAATTTTGTAATTAAAATCAAGCCCCTTACTTTGAAATCGAGGAATTATCATTTCACATATCGGTTATAAAGATTCAATTATATATATATATATATAATACTTGATATTAAGAAAGTAGTTTAGCATGTTTATCAATAGCTATATATATATATATGCTTAAAATTTTAGCCATTTTTAAAAATGAGATATTTTTAAAACAATAATGATGGAAAGATGTTCAAAAGTTTTGATAGGAAGGAAATAATAATTTTCTTTGAACTTTAGTATCTACTTTTAAAGGTTAGCATATAAATTAAAAAATTATAGGAATGACCCTTACATGCATCAATGTTCTGATGAGGAGTTTTTAATCGAAGAGTGTAGTTAGAGTATTTTTTAGCATGATAAATTATAATAAATATTTTTTTAAAAAAAATAAAAGGGTGAATCTACTTGATGCGTTTATTTTATTAAATCAAGAGTTTATTACATCATTGATAAAAATGAAAATACAATCCTTTTAAACTTTAGGAGCAGATGGAAGGTTATAGCAAGTGGATTCCAAAATCTCACATTGGTGGATGTCCACATGAGAGTCAATTGTCACAATTTGAAAGCAACATTTGCTTGCGCAACCGAGAAGAGAAGAGATGTCCGTCCGTAATCCAAAATAAGGTTTCACGCATTCTTCCTTGGCTAGCAACTCATAAATTAAAATCCAAAATGTTGGATACCAGAATCCCATCACATTACATTTCCTATATTACTAATTTATTTTTTTATTTATAGTTTTATTGGTTTAAAAATGTGAGTACTATATTAACGGTCAATACAAGTTTTCATGACGCAATTACCAAACAACATAAATTAACAAAGATATTTCATCCGTTCCACAATATATAGTGGATCTTTTAAAAGTATTAAAATAATTGTTTTTTTAAATAAATTTATACTCAATTTTTTCAAAATTTCCCTTTACTCTTAAATCATTAATAAAGGAAGAATTTGAAAAGACATTTAACTATAGAGTATTAATTAAAGGGTAAAAATAAAATAATAAAAAATATTTAAACAAATTTTGCTTTGTGTGTTCCATCCTAAAAAAATTACTATTGTGAAACGAAGAAGAGAGTATTAAATATGTCAAATGGCGCATCTAACCGTGCTACTTCCTTAATCAACTTATTAAGAAATTAATTAATCGATTATTTTGACGTTTTCCTTTTCGGTTTAATTTATTTATTTCAACCATTTTCTAAACCCTAATTAAAAATGTGTTAGGTGCAATCAGCAGTGCAATGAATCGAGTCGCAACAGAATGAGGAACGATTACATTACATTATTAAAACATCAATTCAAAATACATATCAACTTTGTTTTTTGGCGAAGTTATTGAATTCATTCTTGTCGCTCTATCATATTTTATTGCTTTTGCAAAATTATAACGATGCCAATTAGTACAATACAAAAATAATCAGTTATAAATCATAAATATCATACAAATATGTGAATTTATTATATTTTTATTATATCTTCATTAATTTTACTGTATCTTAACAATATCCTATTGTATCTCATTACATTTTTGTTGTATCTTCGTATCTTAGTTATTTTGTACGATACAATAAAAATAATTATAATATAATCAAAATATACTAAAATACAACTGATTCATATATTTGTACGATATATATGGTTTGTAAAGAATAGATCCCTAATACAATATATGGAGTACTAATAAAAAATGATTATGTATATATGTGTCATTATGTTTTTCTTTAATGTGTCTATTTACATACTTTTATTAATCAAATAGAGTAAACACTCATTTTCAATGCGTGGTACTAAATTAATGATTCAATCGTTTTGATTTAATTGTTCATTCTTGACATTCGAAAACCTTTCTTAAGTAACAACGATTAGTTAATAATATAGATGTAAATTAAGATAAGAATATTGTAATTATGCAATGTGCATAACACTTTGTGTAAACATGGAGATAACGGAGGGTGTATTTAACAATTTTTGGGTGTTTAACGTATAACTTTTATTAAAAGGATATTATAGTAATTGTATAAAAGCTATTTTTAAAAAATAAAAGTGTAAACTTAGTAAAATTGGAGTGTGTAAATAACAGCATATTAATAATAATATGTTGCGAGAAAAAAAAATCCTTTTTAGGATAATTAAAATAAAATGAAGGAAAGGAAGTATTAATAAAAGAAACATAAAAGCAAAAAAATTGATCCATTTGACATTCTTGTTTGTTCTTTCTTCTTAAGGAATAGAAGAATGGTAGGGCGCCGATATGACCAGGCTGGTGGGGGTAGTGATTATTCATTCACTAGTGTTCCAAAATACTCTCAATTCACCACTTTGTTTTTTGTTTCCTTCAGATGCGATTTTCATTTTTCAATCTAATTCATTTCATATAATTTTTTCTCCAACTCTGTTACTATTGAACTTAAATATTTTTTTAACTAAAAATATTCAACTGTCCAATTTGGAATTTAACCCTCCAGTATTTGGGATTAAAATTTACATTTGATCTGTGTATTTAGTTTTGGTTGATCAAATACGCTACGTACATATTGATAACTTTGTTTTTTTAACAACGAACGGCTTCGGCCTTCAATCAGTAGTTACCTTTTGAACAAAATTATGTTTTTGAATTGGGTAATAATTGGAGTTCCGATCTTCTTTGACATTTGTTCTCTCACTCTTATTTATTTTTTTAAAACTTTATCTCAATCGTTTAAAAGATAATTTTAAAATTTAAGTTTTAGATTTTATCATACGTGTCAAATCTTAAAACCAATGGAATAGGTGATGAAATATCAAATGAGACAGAAAATCTCAACTCTAATAATTGAATTAACAAGATTTGTCGATACTATATATATATTACTACCATAAAATACACGAAAACCCAAATATAAAGAGTCATGAATCTTCTAATCCAACTTAGTTAGGGAGTAATTCTTTAGGCATAATCATATCCTTAATAGTGTGATTAAATTTGGCGGGAGTGACGAGCGAGAAAAAGAAGAAAATGGATCCAAAGAAAGTGGCAAACAAAAGTAGAGTTGGTAATGGGCCACGTCCTACGGCGCCCATTTTGGCATCCCCTACTTGAGAACTCAACTCAGAAGAGAAGAGAGGTGAAGAAGTGGCAAGTCTCCATGCGGATCTCATCTTGCCCTGCCTGCCTGCCTGCCTGCAGCCTTTGGATGGAGTGGGGAGGGGGTGTAAGTGTAACTATAACTCTGAAAATTCCTTCCATCATTCCTTCATCTGACTTGCAGCAGGGCCCACCCCACCCCACCCCAAATCAAATCATTATATACTAGTAGTACAGTCTACAAGTTCTGTTCTGTTCCACTCCGTAGCTTATGATTACGGTCTCTCCCTCCACCTGATATGTGTGTGCAAAACTGGTTATCATTCTTCGTTTGACTATTTTCTTCCTCCTTTTTCCATTTTATTCATTAGGGTATCTATATCCTCTGATCAGGGAGTGGACTTTTTCTGTAAATACAGAGTATAACTCTCTCTCTCTCTCTCTCTCTCTCTCTCTCTCTCTTAAATTAGTATTAATTATTGTATTCTTACCTTTTCGCGATTATTAAGTTGGAATTCTTCCGTCATTCATGGTTATTGGCCATCCCCTACCTTCCTATGGAATTTCCTATGCCAAATAATTTTCGTGGCATAATTATTAAAAACAATACAAATTTTTTTTTAGGATCTATTGAGATAATCCTGTGATCTAGAAGATCTCGACTTCCTTTCTATGAGTATATTACACAAGTCTGAATCTTTTGTTCCATTTTTTATAAAAACCTCGTGTCGTTTTTTAAATTTTTGATAGGAGTTGAGACGCGCACCTTCTGAAACAAAAAATCCAAATTCGTATTATACGATTGATTGTAATACCAAGTTCTCCTCATATTATACGGTTTATTGCAATTCCAAGTTCTCCATCTCAAAATGAATATCATTGATGGATCATTTAACTACGACCCAATTTTGACGCGCAAACATAGATTGTGGAGGAGGAAATCCCTGAGAATATGGCCTGGGGGCATCATGATCCCAAGTTGATACGACGACGCTGCTACTGCTGTTTATGCATATTTTTTTATTGCATAGTTTTATCACTCCCAAACCATGCCTTAAATTTCCTTCTCCTCCGGTCATGGCCACATGCAACCATGTGCTGCTTTTGGCTGTGGTTTTAATTTTTTGTGTCACCCATTTCAATCCCTCTTAATCCCCATTAATTGGAGTCAAAATCAATCTAGTTGTTCAAACCTGAAATCTGGTACGGAATCTCTCACCAACCGGTGTTGATTAGGCCGATCAACATTTAATTTTGCATCTTCCTGTAAATTTTCTGTAAAAGCAAAAGCCAAATCCCTGTCTACGGTGGCACGGAACTTGGTCATCTGTGACTAGCTAGCTAGCTTCGTGGTTCTAGCTCCGTTCAGCAATTCAAACAGCTGCGGAGAGTATCCCATTGCCACGGACTATTCAATGTCCACGACAAATTATTTTTCAAAAGGAACACCTAGGAGCTTCAATTAGAATCTGATCAAAGCTAAAAAAGGAAGTATTGTACTAAT
>JAOTQG010127321.1:4968-20567 GCA_025631175.1 Iris virginica
TTTGCTACACTAAACTGAGTTGTTTGATAAAAAGAAACAAATTAAACAAAAAAACATTGTTCTTTAATCCTTACGTCATCCAACCAGAAGAAAATAATAAGAAGTGCAAAAGTAAAAAGGAAGAAATAAAACAATCATGACAGGTTAAACATTTCACATATATATATTTCCAAGTCTTACTAATAATTGAGATAATAGGTTCAGCTTTGTATATATTCCACCAAAAACTTTACAAGTATGTATATCTCTGTGTAAAACATGCCCCATTCTAGCTTCACCCAATTAGTGCATAAACTGGATTAAAGCTGAGGGGCCCACGTCTTTTTTTTCTTTCAGAATTCAGGAACCAGTTTGAACAAACTAAATTGTACGGACCAGTTCACTTTGCTTTCCCACGGCGAGTTCAACTCAAAGATAAAAAATTCATAATGGAGCACATAGGTAATGCTTTCAGGTGTGCCACTGATCAGCAGCAGCTTCATGCACAGAGCCTTCTACTGTTTCCCTCTACTTATGCTTGGGAATCTCTGATTGTCACTTAAACAGGCTTGAAAGGAAAAAGATGGTTGTAGAATCATACTATGAAGGTCTGAGTCTGTCCTTTCCGGGAACGCTTTCTCCTTGGATTGGAACTAAGCATGCAAGAGAAAGCATTTACAAGTTCTGTATCCTCCATATTGACTAGGATTTTGGCTGAATCTGGGTTGGCAAGTAGGAGCTTTGACACAAGATATCCTGCGATTGACCAGGTCTGGAAGAGGCGTGCCTGTTTGCCTACAAATCTTCCTCTCTTGGTGTCGTAATATTCCGGCCATTTGTCTCTAGCTATGCGCTTCTCCGCAACTTTTACAGCGTTTTCAGCTATCTCGGGTCTATTCATCTTGATGCATGCCACAGTGAGCTGAGCAAGATAGATAATCACTTCAGTTGACTTGTTCAGTCAGCAGTATATTTGGTGAAGTATCAAAAAGAAAAAAAGGTGCCTACTTCGAGTAATACCCAATCAGGTGTGATTTTCATGACTGGTGGATGACATGATGTAACATTCTCACATACAAGGATAAAATGTTCTTAGCCATATCCACAGAAAACACAACATAAAGCCCCCCTCGTCCCAAACGCACCCCACTCATCGTAACAAAAACCAAAGAGATCAAAGAAACGCATGGGGCAAAGTAGGTGTAAATCGCCACACGCATGTGCTAAGCTACACCTGCAAACTTGGTAAACATGGAGTATTTTACCTCAACATTGTTACTGTGTTGGCATTATATAGATTTCACTAGATGAGTATTACATGTATTTAGCGACATTGCACCCCCTTGAGCTGAGCATTTCCAACTTGGCTCATTACATATGCTATCATCTATGGAACTTCTTATAGCTTCAAATAATCAGAACCAATTGGTACTACATGGGCAGCATACTTCAATTGGCATAATCTGTTACTCCAGCCTAACATTTTTACTTGAGCTCAAACTTTCAGAACATGTGAGAAGAGAAATAACTCACAAAGGCCAAAAGATCTCGTAACCGAGGAAATAATGCAGATGGTTCTTTTTTTTCCCCCAAGAACTAACTCCATCTAAAAACATGATGGATATGAAGTGACAACAACAATGTTAAATTCAACGAAAAATGCATGTGTTATGCACATGCATTGCCAGCCACACCATTTTTAAGACAAAAATGCTCCCTACTTCATCCTTTCCAATCAAGCCACCTTCTTGCAAGTATATACTATATCTCCCAATCAGTGCACCATTAAATGAGTAGCAAAATAAAATAATTCGTAAGTAATGTGCCTGAATCAAAATTTTGATAGAAAAATCTCTGGACCTAGTGAAGATTGGTCTAAGAATCTCTTTAATGGGTGAGAGAAGTGGATCGTCAGAGGACATGGAGGCGTTCCATGAGGTCAGGTAATGGCAGTGAAAGTAAGAAGTGGGCGGTGGATTAGAGAGGACTCACATCTCAGAGGTGACATCATTGGAGGAGAGTAATTTGTCGGATGACAAAGTCGGGGATGGCGACACGGCAAACCTCATCACAGTCCTAGACTCCTAGGTGATACCGTGTCTCATTCAGATGAGTTTTTGATGCTTGATGGAATTTGATTGTTTGTAAATGTGGGTTCAAACTCAAAAGAAGTTCTTCTATGTGATATTGAAAACTAAGCTTTTGATGTGGATAGTAATTGATGTGCTTTTTGTAATTTTCAGAGTAAGATGACTTTGTGCTTATGGGGTGTTTTGTGTTCACTAATTTTCGTCAAATAGGTTTTGTATCCTTTTTTTGTAGATGATTATGGAAATGTTTTTGGTGTTTTACATGGAAGAAGCAATGCCAAAAAGAGAGCAAGAGAGTGTGGTGCGGTGGGCTGGGGAAAATTATTCCGTAGGGCTGTCATACCACGTCATTATGATGTGTGGTGTGATGTTCTGTTGAATTTTTGACTCATGGGGGCATTAGTCGAATAGAAAAAAAAAATTAAGGTAGTTGTGTAACACTCTACATCCACCAAGTGTTGGTATCTCATTGGTGTGTTGCACCATATTACCTTGATGATGTGGTGTCCGTGTCACAGACCAATCAAATGATTTGGGGGTGGAGGATAAATTTGGGTTTCAAGCCGGAGGAGAAAAATAGTTTAGTTCATTACAGGAGATGAATGTGAGGGTGTTGTTGAAGACATCTAAATAGGTAAACACAGAGGAATTTTTTGTTAAGCTAAATATCACGTTGATACCTTGTCATTTCTGTCAAGTCTTAGGACGGAGTTAATTTACAGGTAAAATAAAAGTCGAGATATTGGTATGATGGTTAGAACGGGAAAAAAAAAAAAAAAAGAAGAAAGCAATAGTAAACACGTATCCGAACCTAAGTATGGTTCAGAATGGCATTAGACTCATAGAAAACAATCTAAACTTTGCTTCTGTGCAGGTTCTCATTACTAGCGCATCCGTATGGTTTGTGCTGACTGAAACATACAGGTTTATCTCTCCACATGTGGGAAAAAAGAAACATAACAACATTGTTCGGCCCTCCATATGGCAGTTGAGGTTCATAAATGAGATTGTTAATATGCAAAGAGAAACAAGCATTAACAAAGGATGGTGAATCGTGAATAAAGGAAGTATAAGGACATCCCATTCTTTATGTTTTAAATTAAACTTGTTTAGGAGGCTTATTTAAAGAGGCCACGTAAGCAAATATATCTATGTCATGCAACTAACAGCCATGTACTTATCATGGATGGAGAATTTACATGGCTACTTAGGTAACTCGAGTAGTACTGAACAAACATTACGAACATAGGCCTGCATAACTTCAGCGAAACTAGCAAAAGCTTGAAAAAATATGTTGATGCTGATGCAACTAGACAATTGTTTAAAATGAAAAGTAGCAACAGATTCTGAAATTCATAAATCTCACACTGACCTGCCACAGTAAAGTTGGCCAGGATCCTCCATTGTGATAAGACCAAGGCCTGCATAACAAACAGCAGAAAAGCTACATAAATGGGTAAAATACCAAGTTCAAGACCAAATTAACAATTAGCCACCAAGTAAATTACGTGTTCTTAGGATCACTGCCTGTAATTATTCGCCATTCCTGGCCATCAAGAGCGGGATAACATATTTTTAGTGGCATATCAGCGACAAGATCCGCCCATTTGGCTTCAAAAAGATCCAATATGGCATGTGACTGATCCGTTGTGGCAAGACTACTTATAATAGACCATATGTTTCCAAGAGAAAAGAAGCGAAAGTCCATGTGAGCAGGTTGCAGGTTTCCAATCAAATAGCCTCCTTTATTGGGCATCCATTCAACCAGCCATGGAGGAATTTGATCTGGATAAATATTGAACTTATTAACTGCATCATACGAATATTCTTCTGTCTTGTAACGATAGATTTCATTGAGTTTTTTCATATCAGTCCAATAGTACTCCCTGATGTGGAAGGATAACGCAACAAGACGGTTATTAAGTGCTGTAGTAAGGTCAGTTGATCCTTCCTCAGGGGCAAGCATCTCCCGAGCAGAAAGTAAGGCTGAATAGAATAGTGCCTGCAAGAAAATGTGACAGAAACACTACGACATGTGTAAAATGCAAAAGACAGTTCCTCAAAACATAGATGGAAAGCAAGTTACATAGAAGGAGGTGGAAAGCAAGTCTACAAAGAAGAGGGTGAAGGCTTTTACCCACAGGCTAATGGTGTCCAACCCTAACAATTCTGGACTAACAATGTTAGGTACTATAGTCCCTCAGACTAAACCTATTTCCATAATGGCTAAGAATGTGAAGGAAGCCAAAGTTACCTATCCTAACACATGCTAGCAATTGGTAGTATTACTTTTAATCCAACGACAAAAACAATATAAGGGCATGAGGTCAAATCGAAACCGTTTTCTAATGGATGGGCTCTTGTATCAAAACCGAGCTACCCAAAAGTTAGGCTCAGGATCCACTTGTGTAAGCTCAGGCTTGTGCGCGATTGATCAGACTTCGGATTGATAATCAAACAGTTCCATTAACAAGCAATCTCGATCATCCAATAATTAGCTCGTAACCTCGCAATTGACTCGTCTGGTGTATCTTCCCCAAAGCAATCTCTTTCTAGTTTGGTCCACCTTTCTGTCACAACATAGGATTAAGAGCAGAAACATAAACAAGACATTGTAGATAAGTGGTTACCACCACCTGGAGCCTGAGATTACCACCTCATGATTTAAGCACTGATTTGTTCTAACCAATTAGACAGTGCTCAAAGCCTTCACACGACTGAACTTTATATCGACTTGCTTTTAAAGGCTGCTTGCTCCCTAATGGGACACCAAAACAGCTAGCTGCAAATAAGAAGGCAATGTCCTCAACATTATTGACATCCCCACTAGAAAGATACTCCCTCCGTCCCGTAATAGATTTACCTTTTAGAAATTAAAATTTGTCCCATACTAGTTCTAGACTTTTTTAACTCATATTTTCCTAATTTACCCTCCTATTTTCCCAACTACCCATGATCATTAATTACATTTACTTCTTTTACCATCAATAAAGAAACATTATTTAATAAGGGTGAATTTGTCAATATATATTACTCCTTAATACTTGTGCACAAAACTAAAAGGTCATCTATTACGGGACGGAGGGAGTATGTCTCAAGTATGCAGACCTCGATATGTTACCTCGACCCTTCAATTTTGCCAAGGTACCCGTGTCCACATGGGCGTGGCTATGGCTGTGGCTGTTTTACACTACATTTGGAGTAGAATCTTAAGATTGTGGAGGATCCGACACCCGGTTTCATACTCGTGTCCGATACTGATAGCCAAGTCCGGGTAACACAGAACCTCGCATCCAAATATGGTTTTGAAATATGCCGTCGCAAGTTGCAGAAATCTTAGTTGATGAGATAAATCAACTCCATAAAAATTGAGGGGGTCATCCGAGACAAAGAATGTGAAACCACCATGGCTGGTTTTCTCCCCGTCCCTCATTATATATATATATATATATATATGTGTGTGTGTGTGTGTGTGTAAATAAACATAAAATAGCTATCCTTTATACAATACTGGACAACGAGGTGCAGTCTAGTGGTAAGACAAATATATATATATATATATATATATAATACTCCCTATGTCCCAAAATAAGTGTCACTTTTTATCTTTTAAGAAATCAACATAAAATTTGACTACATTATGGTTTAAATATTTTATCATGTTTTGGATTATAATATTTTAATCTTTGTAAGAATAGTAAGTGAACTATCAATAACACTTTTCATAAATTTGAAGAAACAAGTAATGGTTGGGTCACGAATTCAACTTCCCTTAACCAAAGAAAGTATCATCGGAAGAAGAACATAGTATTGCCCAAGGGAAGGGTAGATGCTTTCTGGATCTCTCGTCTCTTTCCCCTTGGCGATGAGACTGATAATTTATTTGGTACAAATTGCAAGCATGCCATTTGTCTGAAGTGCCTTTACGTAATTTTTTTTTCCCTTCCGCTTTTCATCTTTGACCTTGCATCCGCTTGATATGATCTGGGTTCTACAAGCCTACTACATGTATTTGAATTTTTTTGATATCTCTGAATGTGTCACAATGGTAAGATGAAACCTTTCTCCGTCAATTCCTCCATCTCCCCCCTTTCAACAACCTTTCTAGCATCAAACCCGAAATTAAACCCAAAAGGATTCCCACAATCAAACCCAAAATAAAACCCATAATCATACCCAATATTAAACCCAGGATTGAGGGAGGACGAGGAGCCCGGAGAGGCCCTTCGCCCGAGAAACAGCTCCTCCTCCTTTTCGGTAGGTTTTTTTGTATCCTCTTCCTCCGCTCAAATGCCTTCCCCTAATTCTCCTTCTCCGTCTTCTACTTCTTCGTCGACCAGTCCGTCGGGTGAGTGGCCGGTGAGACTGGGAGGTTTGTATTCGCCAGGGACGAGGATACGTTTGACGCGTCAGTATAGGCTGCGCGACGTGTCCGGAGTTAGTTTGGGCTTGGGTTAGGGATGATTGAAGATAGGTCCAAGTCATTGCCCGTTTCTCGGCGAGGTTGAGAGTTGGCCGGTGTGGTTAAAGAGAGAGAGTGTTTAGAGTGATTGAGTGGCTGAGAGTTTGCCGGTGAGGGTGAATTTATCACATGTGAGCCATAACTTGGGGGCATATAAGTCATTTAAGAACAAACTTCATATTTACTCATCTTACACCATCTCCAATTGTGAACGTGTCATATCACACCATATCGGACTCCCGATCCAACCATAACTATTTGATCAATATTTGGTCAAAGTACAATTACATCGGCCAATTTTTGTCAGAAATTGACACTCATTTTGGGTCGGAGGGAGTAGTCAAATTAATGCATCCATTATTGTAATAATAAAAATGGAGATAACAGGTACCTTGACGCAATCCTCTGGTGATGGAACAGAAGCCAAACAATACTCCATTTTAAGCAGAAACCCAAACTGATGAGGTGCATAAAATGGCCAACTCCTCCAATGGTCGCACACACCCATCCTTCTTATCACATAAGCTGAAATCTTAATTACATGATCATGTCCTTCTGATGCCAAGTTTGAACAATAAACTGGAGAGGTGCTTATAATTCTCGCACGTATACTCTCATAGCTATGAAAGCAGCTTCCAGAATTTCGCACCTCCCGCGCCCCCTACGAAGCTTTCTGGGATGAAAACGAATTTTGCCAACTATTTTCAACCAAAATAAGTAAAACTAGCTAATTAGACTAACAAAATAAGCATTTTGCCATTTGAATCCCTTTAATTCAAAAGTATAAGGATAATACTTCCATATGAACCTTGACAAGCCACCAGCATCCAGAGGTTTATCTCCTCATGCTTTTGAGAGTGCTACTACACTACTAAGTACTCCTCAATAGAAGGAAGATCTGAGAAATTATTATCATCCAGCCACCAATTGAGAGCCACCATGCCTAGCTACAGTTCCCACTCTTCACTTCTAAAAAAAGATTCTGATACTATCCAGAAATCCCTTTTTTGCATCTCTTAACCATTATCAACTGCTCCTCATTCATTCTGATCTTGCAAATGTGATCTCAAGTTTGTGAGCATATACCCAACCCAAGATAAGAGTTATTCCCTCCGTCCCACTTCTAGAGGGACACTTTGATTACGCAGAACACATGTATATTAAGAAAAGCGTTGAAACTTCAAAGCGTGTCATTTCTTTAAATCATAGTTGTTAATAGCGTGCCTGAGGCGCACGTAGGCCACGAGGCTCACATGAAGCCCTCTTGCACGTTGCCTTGTTTGAGGCACGCCTATTGAAAGTACCTGACTGCCGATTGAGAAAGTCTTGCTTCTAGTGTCCATAATATTCAAGGGTGCGAGCATTATTCACTAATTCGTTGGTAAAATGTCCTAATCTGGAAAAGGCACATATGGGGCGGAGGGGTTAATATTCTCATCTCCTTTATTTAGCCAGAGCACCCTGGATACTTTTTTTTTTGACAAGTGTAGAGGATAGGGATGCAAGGGGGAAAAGACCCAATGCGTATCAAGTATGCATATCGTCTGAACTGGAGTCAGAGAACACTCGTTATTTTCCACGATATATCTCTTCTAATATTAACAGGATCCAGATCACTGCTATGCGCTAAGAGCTACCTCTACTTAAACCACCTTCAACTTCTTTAGCATTGAAAGACCTAACTGCTTCCATGACTTTAGCCAAACTAAATTTCCAACCCTTTCCCCATTCTAAACTCTCAGATCTCCATTAACATTTTCACTTTCTTTGCCAGCTATAGCAAGGATCCCATACGGTACCCTAATCACAAAAAGACCAGATTTCTCAATTACATATGCTCAAATACGAGGGAGATTTTCCTGGAACTACCCAGCACTTCTAAAGAGCAAGGAATATTGTCTAAAATGAGTTCTCTAAATAACTAATTTCTACTACTTGCAATTCGTCATTAGCTATCATGCTACACAACAACCTCAGTAGTCACTACAAAGATAGCATGAAAATACGGACATAGTACCCTAGATTTAACCACATAGTTGAACAATTACACCCATATTTCATCATAACGCACTTTCAAGATTATACAGTCAGCTCAAATCACACGTTTTATTTGCAGACAATGCGAAGGGTCTAATAGCTGCTCACTTTATTCAAACCAGTGACCTCCAGAATGCACTGGAGCATCCACCGGGTAAGCCAAGGCTAACCACTACTTACAGTGACTGGTGCTGAACTATATTATCAAAACTATCAATGCTTGTTCTTTAATATCTACTTATGGGCAACACTTTCTTCTTTTAAGCTGGATAGTTAGGACCAACTACAGCAGAAGGAGAAAGGAGCTAAGACTTTCCTGTGAGGGTATGAAATGCTTCATTTCTGAATATAAACAGTAAACTTTCTATTCTGATTCAAATTAGAGAAAGAAACCAATTCCACAAACAATAAAGGCCTAAAACTATAAATGACGCCACTCCCAGTTAATTACTTTTGTTCAATTTGTGAGAAGAAAAAAAGGAAGTTTTGTTGCTCCTTCGGTTCGGCTCTAACCTTCTGCTCGTAATTTGAGTACAATAACCTCCAACTGGACAGCTGCTGTACCATTTACAGCATATTTATAGACTTTATTTAAGCAAATCCTGTGCAGAAATGCATTAAGCTACTGCTAACGCAGCTCATTCTATAGAGTGACATATTGTGCAACAATACTGATTATAAGTACCTGAATTTCCAAGGGATGCCCATGAATCCCCATACGCCGATCTATCATGCAAGAACCATCTGTCACCAATAAAGTTGGAAACATATCAAAACCATCAGCAAGGCATAGCTTTAGAATCATCTTAATTCCAGTTTGTACATCAACCCTCTCCTGAACAGAAAGGTCTCCAGAACATTTTCCATATGCTCGCAGCAATATAATCCACCACAATCCTGCATGTGATGTGAAGTTATCACCGAAACTCAGAAACCAGATATATGGTTAAATATAAATTAACAATAGATCTAACTGAAGAGAATGTTAATCACATACCAGAATCAACTGGCGCGACACGACCAATGGCTGCCTCACCAAAATCAGGATCTAGTACATCTTCAGTAGCAGAATCATCACTATCAAGTGGAATTGTGCGCACCTTGAAGCTGGCAGGCATAAGTCCTTGGCCAGGACTATGACAGTCCATAGTTTTCTCCCAACTCTAGCAGCAGATCAAGAGTTACTCGATGAAAAGAATCCAAATGCAATAATAAACAGCAATTAATTTATTTTTTTGATAAAAGAAGAATATCATTGATAGAGAAAGATGTTACATAAGAAGGTGAATAAGAAGTCCACCAAAATCATAAAAACATAAGTACACAAATTATTGTATTGCAGCTCTCCATTCTCTAGACAAATCTCCCAAAGATAAACCTTGGAAAGGGTCAAAACTCCAAGCCCAAAGAGAAAATTGCACAATAATCTTCTCCCAGAAAAGCGACAACGATAATGAACGATCTCTGAAAATCTGAGTATTCCTCTCTATCCAAATATTCCACAACACGCTGAAGACAGAGCAGCCCCACAGCATGACAGCATTCCTTAATCGACCAAAACCCAAATGACTAATCATACAGAAATCCTCCACACTGCGCGGCATAATGCAAAACTCCCCCTGCACTCCGAACAACCAGCACCAAAGACTCCAAGCCAACAAACAATGCATGAACAAGTGCTCGTGGGACTCGCTAGCTCCCATGCACATAAAACACACATCTAGAGAGATACATGCCTTTCGATGTCTCCTTTGCCGCCAATCATTAGTATTCAATCGCTACACTGACCAAACAAACACTTTATACTTTAAAAACATTGAACTTCCATAGGAAATTATACAGAGGACATTCAATTCAAACAGTGAATGTGGGCAACGAATTTCGGTTAATGACTTAACAGAAAAAGACCTAGACCGATCAGGAATCCAAATTCGACGATCAGATTGAAGATACAAATGACGAAAAGAAGGCGGAAGGAGTAATAATCCCTATCATTGAGATTCCTCACGAAGTGAAAATCCCAAGTAACCTAACCCCTCTCTCTGACAAGAAAATCAACAACTGGAGCGCTATGAATACTAGAGAGCCGAAATAGACGAGTAAAAGAGAAATTAAGAGGAAAGTTCTCTATTCAATGATCCTCCCAAAGTCGAACTCGATTCCGAAGCCCAAACTCATAACGAGCATGAGGAAAGAATAGGTGAAAACAACTAAAAATAAATTCCAGGGACTAGCATATGTGATAGAAAGATGCATCCCACTCATTATGGTTAATACCAAACTTGCTCCGAATAAGTCTATGCCAAAGAGAATCAGGCTCTGGCGGAAAACGTAATAGTCACTTACCAATCAAAGAAATATTTTTGATAATCAAGTTCCCAAGCCCTAACCCCCCTTCCACCTTAGACCTTCTCACTATCTTCATGGCCACCAAATGATCCTTACTCCCTTCTTCAGTCCCCAACCACAATAATCCGCACATGATCCCCTCTATATGCTTTGCCACCCCCGTTGGTAATGTAGTAAACAGAGACAAGTAATTAATAGGAATACTCGACAACATGACTCAATGAGAGTAACTCTCCCCCCTAAAGAAATTTACACACCTTTCCACCCATCAAGCCGCTTAGACACCTTATTAATAACCAGATCCCAAAATCTAGTCGCACTAGGATTCCCACCTAAAGGGAGTTCAAGATGGGAAAAAGGTCACTTCATAACAGAACAACTCAAAAGATTAGCACATGAACATAAAATCAAAGGTTCAATACTAATACCAGCTAAACCACACTTAGTTAAATTAATCTTAAGTTCACACGCAATCTCGAAGAGTTGAAGAATGGTGAGGACATTCGCAAATCTACCACGGCCCTCGAACAAAAACAGCATAGTGTTGTCAGCGTATTGAAGGTGTGAGACCCGCATGCCATCATTTCCTACCCAACAACCCTCTAAAACACCCCTCGCTTCACTCCTCAAGAGCAATCTGCTAAGAACATTCGCAACAAGCGTGAAATGAAAAGGAAACATTGGATACCCCGATCCAAGCCCTCTTGAAGCACGAAACCATTCCTTAGGCTCCCCATTAACCATAACAGAGAACGAGGAAGATGAAAAATAACCTTGGATCTATTTTCGCCATCTAGAACCAAAACCTTTTCATCTATCACTAGATCAAGGAAACGCCGATTGACCCGATCGTACGCCTTGTCAAAATCCAACAAAAGAATTATCCCTTTTCTGCCCCTTCTCCTAAAATCATCTACAACCTCATTTGCCACTAACGCAGCATCAATTAACAAAATCATGCATAACCTTTAAATATGATTTTTTGAGTAAAAAACGGGCATTATGGGTGATCTTGTCAAACTCACACACATTAAGTATATTGTTCTTTGCATGCATTTGTTAGTAAACAATGAATGGGCCTGAAAAAGGGGGAGAATATTCCAGGTCTACAGGAAAAATGCATAGCCAAAGAAGAAGAAGAAGTAGAAGAAGAAGAAGAAGATTTCTTGCAAGAAGATTTATGTGGAATCTGATTAGATTCAAAAGGGAGTAGTCCTACCTCTTAGACCAAAGCTATGTATAGAGTTTCCTGTTGAAGAAGTACTACTTACTCAAACCGAGCAAGTAGCTACATGCAGCATTTTGTCAGCTTGTTTAGAGTTATAAAACAAGGGCCATCTTATCTATGAGATGCAAAGTGCCATCTTAGGATTCAAGCGCATACTAAGAAATGTCGTGAGAAGGTGAGCCTTTATTTCTCTCTTTTGAGAGTCTTGTCTGTGTCTGCTACAGTGCTAGGGAAGTCTGCGCTATCCTCCTTGGTAATTTCCATCTGATACTTGAAGAGTGGCAAGACTCGGTTACTATCACATTGCTACTAAAGCTTTCTACATTTGCAATTCATCTGCTCCATGATAAGGTAAGTGGATAATTTACAACATCTAATAGATGAAAACATGCAAGTGGCCCATTATTTATTCTTTGGCAGCCCTCGTTTTTGTCTTCAAGATACTATATAACTATTACATCCCTTCACTACTTTTATTGCAGAAGCAGCCATAAAACTCGTCTACTTTTACCTGGTCCATCTATAAGTTTTCCTAACAGCACCAAACAGGTCATTCTAACTAAAGCCATATAATTAACGCATGTAGATGGCAACATAATGCTGAAAACCAAATAACTAAAAGGCGTAAGCATTTTCTCCAATTAAAACACAGTTAGGGTTAAAGCATGCACAGTGACAAAGAATAATAATAGTGACCACAGAAATCACAACAAACTTAATGGAGGTCAGCGGCAAAAACTTTGAATCAGAACATGAAAGCACTCCATATAAGAAGTCGGACAAGAATGACTACAACACAGTTCGAGAACGAAAACATGTGGAAAAGAATGTAAATCGATGTTCATGAAACATTTACAGCGGTTCATATCAAGACACCAAACCAAACACAAGAAGAATTGTAGATGACATAAGTAAAGATTCTCTCATTAGACGTTGCCGTCAAGAGTAACGAGATGGACATGAAGTTGATTTCAGGGAATGGAAGCAATTAACATGTAAGCGAAAGAAACATTTATCTTATGTTGCGTTTTCTAAAAACTTTCATGCATATTTTTGTATCATATTTAGGTCCACCACTAATAAATATAATACTTGTTAGACTTAAACTGCAGCAAAAATGATAAAAACAGGTTAAAGGAACATGGTTTATTATGTTAGAGATAATTACCTGCAACTGTAGGGTATGCAGGATGAAATTCCGTACGATATCATATTCTCCTTTCAGAAGGAAAGCTATCCCAGAAGGTATGAAGTCCCGTATAAAAACTTGATCGTAGTTGAGAAGGCTAGAATCACTAGGGTCATTAGCGGCAATAGTTCCAACAGGATGACCACAATAATAAACCATCGACGCTCGTAACAAAGTCCATGCTTCTTCCTCCATGGAATCTATGCCAGCCTTATGCAAAGTGCTACTAATGGTATCAGGTGACAATAAACCGCCATTAATTAAATGATCTCTCTTATCATCTTGAACAACCGAAGCATTTGCAACACCATTAATCCGTTTCGTAGTCCTATCTTCAGCAATACTCTCACCAACGCTTTCAGCCCGTCGGCACTTACAGGCCAGCGATTCCAAGCGGTCATAGACCCTCGAGATGTTTCGTAGACTCAAAACTTTTTCCCTCCTACTACTGACGCGGAATTTGGACAAAAACAATGGGTGTTGAGGCCCTGCACCCGATATAACATGGAGGACTGCTGCCGAAGTAGCAGCCATTGGCACGATACAACCCTGATATATCTTTCAGCTAATCAAAAACCCTACAAATTGGCAAAATAAAATGACAAACTAAATCAATCGATTAAAGACACTTAATCCGTCTACAGAAATGGGATTTATCTCCCCCCCCCCCCAACAAAAAAGTGTCGAACTAGGTTTAATTTCTCCATTTCAATATTGCTAATTTGACACGTTGATCATGTGAAACAAAATAATAGTATTTCCCAACTCAATTTTCAAAAACATGATATTCATTTGCTGAGAAAATAATCACCAAATTTCTTTTCGAAAAATGATTTACGGAGGAGTATTAGTTTCATCAAGGCATAAAAGCAGTCAGTCATTTGGAAGCAGATGACCGGATTATTAATAACAGGAGAGAGAGAGAGAGAGAGAGAGAGAGAGAGAGAGAGAGAGAGAGAGAGAGAGAGAGAGAGAGAGAGAGAATGTGATGCCATAATGGTGGAGGGGTACATGAGAGCCAATGACAGGGGCGATTTAGGTTTATTAGCGGCGGTTGAAGCACTCGCTTCTCATATTTCGGTCCACCACAACCCCCATTAACATTTCCTATTGCTAGATCTCGTCTCGCTCCCTCCCTCCCTCCCTTTCTATATTTGATAAATAATCAACATATACACGAGATTTCCTTTTGGGGTTCTTTTCATTCGGAGTGCAATTAGGTTAACTTACTTTGTTTTGATTTTTTTTTTTTTTTGTAAATTGTATTAGTGAAGAAATATGTGCAGTGGTAATTATATGTGCTCAAAAGAAAAAAGAACATCTCTTGTCGATGATGCGCATAGAATTGTAGAAAGGGAGAGTCAGGGTGAACTTTTACAACCAAATACAAAACAGACACACACGAAGCCAACAACTTTACATTTGCCTAAACCCAGAACAAATGCACAAAACCAAAACTAGATGGATTCTATGCTAACCATTTACAAAATTTGAAATAATTTCACATTTTGAATAATTCGGAAAAAAATCCAAAAAGCTTGCAACTTTGGGGTGGGGGGGGGTCTTGTGTTTGTTTATAGTTACAACAATTCTCGATTCTCTCCCTCTCTTCATTCTAGTTAATTCTAGGGATGAAATCTAAAGATTGATTGAATGACGTGGGTTTGTATTTTTAGGGGTGAATTGGTCATGAAATAAGTAATAACCACATCAAACCCGGATGTTAGATTGTATTGTTAGATTTTAATAGTTTGAGGGGTTTGTTGTCAAATTTGGTTAATTAGAGGTCCAACTCAATAAATCATATAACATTGAGGGAGTTTATTGTAATTTACTCTTATTATAACCTTAAAAGTATGGCAAGTCGAACTTGGATTAAAGTTAGGGGCGGAAACGGTTCAGTTTGGGGTATAAATTGTGCAGTAAGTATATTAAGCGCACGGACGCTTAATATTATAAGCGCACGGGCGCTTAATATTATAAGCGCCCGCGCCCGATATTTTTTTTTTGTTTTTTAATATGTAATGAACATGAATGATGAAAATGATGAATATGATATCATAATTTATATCTATTTTCTGATTAATGAATATAGCACGTTTAATAAATGAACATAGCACGTTTAATCAATGAACATAGCACGTTTAATCAATGAACACAACATGTTTAGTCAATGAATAAAACAAGCTTTACCAATGAATACATCAAGTTTAATCAATGAACATAATAAGTTTAATCAATAAATGCAGAAAACTTTTTCAATAT
>JAOTQG010127322.1:0-10148 GCA_025631175.1 Iris virginica
GCATTGCACGACACTTGATAATGTCAAAAATAAAAACGTCCAATTCACTCATTTTCTCCATCAAATTTGACTTATTTTCTTCATTCACTACGAGAAGAATAAGTAAAAAATAGAAAAAAAAATGAGTGAATCTGATATTTTTTGTTCCGTCATTAACAAGTACCATATATGTTTATTTCTATTTTAAATTTAATTGGATCGAAATTAGATTTTAGGACCAATTGCACTTAATTTTTTCAGTACAAGGATCAAAATTGAGCAATCTTGAGTTTAGGGATTTTTCCCCAATATTTTTTGAGTTAAGGGACTATTTCTGCAATTTGCCCTAATAATAACAATATTTACCCCGGGTATGAGCAAAAAAGCTATCAAAAAGTTAACATCAAAACCAGCAATTTTGAACTTCACATAGTAGATAGTTGGAGTTATAGTCTACTGATACTGATATAACCTTGTACAGCTACAAACTCTACCAATCACCTATATCCATGAAATCAGGCAAGTATATCATGCCACCTTGAGTGACATAAACAAACTACTTAGTAAATCATGCAACTGTGAGTGTCACCTTAAACAAACAAGTTGACAAAGAAAAGAATTGAACCCCAAGACTTATTTAAAACATAATCTGCATCTTTTGTCAGCATATATCATCTGAGAGTTCCAATATAAGGTCAGATCTAAGCTTAAGAACTGATTGTCCTGACATTTTCTTATTGCCTTCATTTGGGTCAAAGCGAGTCGTGTAAGTAGAATTTCATAGCAAACTAGACGGAAACAATTGACTGAACAATAATCGAGGCAACACATAATCGAGGCAACAGGCGAACAAAATCTTAGAGCGGGAAAAAGTAGACTTGCAACTTCACCAACTAGAACCACAAAGTACATTTCAACCTTTCACTCAAATTGAAACGGGCAAAATCTGGAACAATATGCAAAGTCCGTATCTGAATGACTGCATTAGGAAAATAGGTTGCATTGTTGCAAAATATGGTATGTAGTTATCACCACAACTGAAAGAAACTTCCAAGTAAATGTAATTAATGAATAGAACATTAAGTTAGCATAGCTTTTAACAGATGTCTGAACAAGCAGAATATGCAGTCTTACTAGCTAAAGCAGTACCTTTTACAGAGTCATTTAATTGAGGAGGCTGACAATCCTCGCTAGAGTTTATAGTTGGTGAACCTGTCTGAGTAGACAATGGGTGAACGCCTGAAGACTCAAAGTCAGAGGGCAAACTCTCGGCCACTACAGATGCTATTCTTTGCATCAGTTTGCTGTTCCCATCTACCGTTTCTGTGGCAACTTCACTGGTTTTTGCAACTTCTTGACTAACACTTATATTGCTCCCGAGTAATGGAGAAGCGACTGATTCAGCAACACCACTGTGATTATTGACTTCACGCCTTTTTACACCCACAGCAACAGCGTTTTCAGAATTCACTGAAGGAACCACAATATTATCAGATGCAAAAGAATAGATACCTCATACCTGACACTGAAGTCACATAGCCAGCAAGTAAGATATTGTTGGCAGGAACAGTGAAAGGAGGGTGGATGAAGTATATTTTACGAAGGAAAGCTAGCAGAGTTCCATTTCTAATTCATCAATTACCTGCAGATACAGTAGATCCATGACTGGAAAGCCCATCAGGAAGCATTGTTGGGCCATTAACATGTACAATGGAGGAGCTGTATACAATAAGAATCAATACACATTGAAGATGAGTATTGTGCACTGAACAAGTCACCACCGTGCAGAAGAAGGGAAATGAACAGCTAGCTGGGGGATATCAGATTCTACTTTCATGTATCCTTAGTTTTTTTTTTGTGTGTGTGTGTGTGTGTGTGTGTTGGGGGGAGAGAGAACACGAGTAAATGAGCAATACTTCTCCGCATGAGGTGCTGTGTCATTTTCTTTATCACGTCGAACTGGAATAGTTGAACTAGAAACTCTCTCGGCTCGGTTCCTGTTAGTGAAACCATTGATAGTCCTCCGACCTCCAACATCTGATAATAGTGGTAAAATGGATTTAGCACCCATATATGATAGCAGTAACCAAAAGCATAATATCTTCTAATTTCTAAATCATTTGGTAACATATACTAACAAGAATCTACAACTCTTATGCAAGGTCTAAGTAGGTTTGCAAAGACCTCCAACATCTGATGTAGTTTTGACCATAAGCTGCAGCTACATAGCAAGACAAAGAGAGAGAAATAGAATAACGAAGACCTTGTTTTTTTATAGTGAATACATTAGGAATTTTCCTACCATTGAATTGCTGTAAGGTCCAAGTAGGTTTGCATCATATATAGATTTAAAGGACCTTTCAAACTCGGTCTTCACAGTAGTACTGTTTAAAAAAGTGTATCCAATCGAACAACTTAGACAATTGAAAGTGTTTCTCCAGCAAGATAAGGCAAAGCTATTAACCAATTCATAGGGATTCTATTCAAGAAACGCGAATTTGCAGTTTCTTCTAGGTAGAGCATCATACTATGATTATTTGATCACAATGATTAATGTTCTGGAGACCATACAAAATGGTAAAGATATCGCACGAGTATTGGCGATGAACCAGCAATTATGTCCAACACTTTCACAAGGATGAGAAAACGCAAGTAACAAGACATTAAGAAACCAAAAATAATAGATGTTTCGGACAAAGAATAGAACCACACCATTAGAAACATTTGGAGGATGATAATTCCCATGGTTACCCCTAGCCCCTTGCCATTGCTTGGCTGGTGTCCGCCTGTATTCTTCGTAAGTTCCGCTGCTCGGATTCTGTAATAAGATTTTCAATAAATAACAATAATTAAATATTTATTCTACCAAATTGGATTTGAAAACTTCTCTAACTCTGGGAAACCGAGCAAAAACGAGACCATTGGCAATTATGTCAAACCTTGTTACTAACACGAGCAAAGTTAGGCATCCACGGAGCATTGATTGTTTACCAGGAAGTTTTATAAAAGGTTTAAGGGAGGGGTGTCGCGTAAATCCAGAAAGCAAAAGATGGAAAGCACTTATTAAGAAACTACTAATGAAGGAGCTGACGGGAACTCAGATTTAATAGCTCACCACATTTCTCTTCTCACGTTTCTTTTTGACCTCGTGAAAAGTATCTGCAGAAAACGAAAATGAAACCCAAAAAAAAAAGTTTTAATCCAAAATAATAACAGGTACAAACAAAATTCTTACGACAGCTATAATGTACACTATTGATTTCACAAGAATAAAGTAGTAAATCTGTAGTACAAATGTACAATCAAAAGGTGCAAACCAGTTCTAAATTATTTTAAGACAACTATAATCTAACTTGTGCCAACAAACAAAATGTTCAGAGACAGAGAGCAATTCTACTACTCTTTCACATACACAGTTAAATTATTTTTATTGAGGGGAAAAAAAGTAAAAAGTACACTTTTTGCAACAAACCCTAGGCTATACAAAAACCCAAAAAAAAAAAAAAAAAAAAACAGAGAGAGAGAGAAAGAGTGTATACCGATATAGAGGAGACGCTGAGCGGCTTCGTTGGGATCCAAGTTGCACTCCTTGAGCATGGTGTGAATGTCGTCGAGGCTGTGCTTCTTGGCGATCTCCTTGATGTCGCGGATCAACTTGAGCCTCTCAACGACGTCGTTGGCATCCATGTTGCACTCCTTGAGCAATGCGTACACGAACTCGTCGCTGTACGTTTTGCCGCTGCCGGCGGTAATCTCTTTGATTTGCCCGATCACCTTCCGTACGTTCCCCGGAACCGAAACCCTAGCCCCGCCTCCACTCATTCTGCCCCCGCCGCGCGCGCGAACACACAGAATAGAGACAGGGACACAGACCGTGTGTGAGTGTATAGGTGTGATTCGAGGAATCGAATCGAATCGAATCAAATCAAATCTATATGTAATGAAAGGATGAAAGATTTGGGAATGGCGGGAGAGGGGGAAATTTGTGGAAAATAGCCCCCGGGGTGAGTGTCTCTAGCTGCAGCTGCTGGTTTATAGGCTGATGATGATTTCAGCTAGGGCTTTACTGTCCTGTCTGTCTGTGTGTTTTGAAGGCGGTGTTGGTGTATCATGTTTTTTTGCTTGTTTATATTTTCCCCCTTTTTCCTTGGGAAATTAGTACGTCATATTCTCGTTTCATTTTATACGTTCGTAATAGCGAATATTATAAGAATAAAATATAGTTTTTTTGAATATTTAAAATAAAATGAATAAAATATTATTCTTTAGTTATTAAGTTTTGAGAACTTATGAATTCAAATTCACGACAACAATCAGTATAAAAAACTAAAAAGTAAAAAATTTAAATTTAAAAAATTGTTATTATTTTTTTATAAGATTTTAGTTCATGTTTATGTCAATTATTCCATTAGGGATACATAACGAGTTGAGTAATTTAAAATGGGCTCGAAACACTGCTCAACAACATAGTTGATGAATCATTAGATTTAAAAGCGACAATTTTTCCTCACAATATGTTACTATTATGAATACTTAAAAAGAAACGGATGAAATATATTAAATTAAAGTGAAAAGGTTAGATTGACAAAGTTTTAAAATGTACAATTGTCTCTTGTCCAATCTAGATTTATGTACAAAAACATATTTTTCAATACAATTATTTTAAAAATGAAAAAATAAATTAAAGTTCGTGATTAAAATTGTTATTCTATTCAAAATTTTATCAAACGGATCCAACTTGTACCAAATATATGTGTCAGTTACTAAGCAAAACTTGATTTCACCCCTATAAAGTAAGACGTTTTTTATCCTCCGTCGTACTATGAAATTATTTAAGAATTCAATTAATTTGCACCATAAACATTAGTAATGATATTATAGCATTTTATGTCTATCTTTCACGAATATAAATGATTTTGCTTATTGACCAATTAAATATTTTAAACTACATACTCAACTATAATGTTAGTACATTACTAGGGTGTGCCCTACTTTTGTAATAAACTAGTTTAAGTCGATGACACAAAAGCATAAATAAAAAAATTAAGTACTTTTAACTAGACTAACGACTGTTGAATGGTGAAATGACTGAACTGAAAATAGTAATGAATGAGTTAAAATGCAATAGGGGAGGGACTGAAATGAAAAGAAAGAAGAATAGCTAAGTTTGAAAGTAAGTAAATATGAGATGATTTCATGGAGTGCGCTCACACGAACAACACAAATCCTACGCGCCACGTCTCCTCCTGACAGGTTGCACCATATTTGCAAAGCACCGAATCGATAGCCCCTAACTTCCAATCGGCTCATGTGCCCTTGTTCCCTTCTCCTCTATCTTCCTATCAAATGGTGCCACTTGATACAAAAATAAGGAAAGGAGTAACCCTTTCCTTTTTTTTTAACTCAGTTAACCGTTTGATCAGTTTTAATGGATGGCTGAGATTGATTTAAATTTTACTATTCATGGGCTGAGCCTATTTGTACTATAAATTATCGGTGCAAAGATGGAAAACATGTCGATTATTGAGCTTTTTACTTTGGAATGTCTACAATAGAAAGTCTCACTTAGGATAGATCTCGTTATCTTTTCTCGTGCATCCATGTTTGTTATCAATTGAAATAAATGATATCATTATTTGTGTTGAGCAAAATAAATTTTAAACAAACAAATACTATTTTGTCAACTAAATTTACAAAAGATTATGTAATGAATAAGAAAGAGTTACCTTCACAACTTCATCCATCTTAGTTAACACTCAACTAAATTTTAAACAAACAAATACTATTTATATTTTTTTTCTTATTCATTACATAATCTTTTGTAAGACCCCGAGTTTTATTTTTCTTTCGTGTTCTAGATTCGATAATTTTGTTATTTAACTTTAAAATTAATAATAAGTAGTGTGATAACAAAAAAAAATATATGTAGCAAAATAAAAAGAGATAAAATAAAAATAAAAATAGTATCAACCCTTAATTAGTAAGTATAACAGAGGTTATTAGTTAACTTAAGGTTAATGATTTAAAAATTAAAAAAAAAGAGAGAAGGGGGAAGGGATTCGGAGAAAGGAAAAAGATTGAGAGGGGAGATTAGTAGGGGACAATAAAGCTGGGAGGGGCTAAGTGTAATATTAGGTATAAATTAGTGACAAAGCCTACTTATGCTTGCTTACTCAACATGAAGTTAACCCCTCTACCACTAGCTATCACCAAGGAACCACGGAAAAAAATTTGGGGCAGCCATTTGGAAGCAAGCTGGCTAAGGAAGATGATTAATTTCTCTAAAGAGAATATTGTTCCATTCTTTACCCATTTTCCAGCCATGCAATCAAGGAGTTAAGAGAGGAAGAAGAAAGCGAGGGAAAAGAGAGTTTAGAGGTAAAAGGGAGAGAAGAAGGAAGGAGTATTGCTGCAATTAGGAGAGAAGAGAAGGAGAAACTTTATAAGGTGAAGAAACTTCCTCTTCCATTTTCTTTGTTTCATTATTTGTGTTCACTACCATGTTTTATCAATTTATTATTAGGGAAAGGATTATAAGTTGTTGAATTTTGTTGTTATTATGTTCATGGGTGTTGTACAAACCTATTATGTTCATAAAATGTTAGGATTCTAAGAATGTCTTCCAAGTGTTTGATTATTTGTTTATGAGACCCATCTATTTCTTTAGTCTGAACTTCCACGAATTACTAGTAGTAATCCACTCAATGAAATATTCTGATTTTTTGATATGTCGTTTATCTATTAGCTAATTATGTCTCCCTAAAATTTCATAAATTTCTGAGAGAGGGAAGTGTCCCAAATAAATCGTGGATGTTAATCATGTCATGCTATCAGAATTCTGGGCAAATGCCCTGTGTTTAAATGACTGTAATTATATATGTATAAGATCAATTTAAGTTATTGTAAGATCCAAAGTGTAGTTCCAGGAGTCTATTTTGATAATATGCAGAGTTGGTAATATTTAGAGCTGTAGCCTGTAGTGAATATTTTGTGAATATAATGGTGCAATAATATTAAAATTGAACTAACCTGAGTAAAAACACCATAGAGACTTCAATATGAAATGGATTCTTAATAATGATATGTCCTTAGAAAGATAACTGATGTATCTTTCTTGAGTAGTAAAATTAGAATTTATGGAGTTTTAGTATCAAAGATATGAGATTTCTAACCTGATCATAGGAAATTAGTCAAAATTTGCTTTTGTGCAAACCATAAAATACCTAGTAAGTGCTTAGTAAAATGTAAGTCGTTGAAATAAATCATTGGAAAAGTATTGGTGTGTGGTGGGGAAGGTTCTTGATTTGATTTCAGGTCACTTAGGTCGCTTAAGATTTGATTTGGAGGATAGAGTTCGCAGCTGCCGAAAATAAGAGCCGAAGTGGGTAGCAAGCTGTCCAATCTCACCTCTTTTGCATATAGTTTAGAAACCTCTTAGGCAAACCATTTCAACTCAGATTCTAGACGCTAGTAAGGGGGTTGAACCAGGAGCCAATAAGACCTTAAAGAAATCCTTAAACCCTTCTTTTGAAAGCTATTAAAGTGCCTAGGTAAGTCACTTAAATAACATCTTATTTGATCATATGTAGAAACCTTAAAATTAATCTAGGTTAGGGGATGAAAGTGTGAAGGGAGTGAGTCCTAAATACTAAATTAACATAAAGCTAACCATAAGATTCATGTTACTTATTTTCGATGGATCTAAAATACTTCAACTTTCAATGTACTAGATTTAAGCCAAGTATAATAGGTTAATGATTTAGATTAAATCATGAACATGTGACCTTGGTGAGTCATAAAGCTCTTACATTATTCAAGAAAATGTAAATCATATTAAGAATGAATGTTTTAGCATTCCTTCATTTTCTTTTATTAAGATCACCCGATAACATTTTCTAAAAGCTTATTTAGATAATAAATAAAAGAGATAAAGTTAAGACGTAGTCTATTAATTAAGGTGTGGCAAACGAATTTAGATACAATATGTGATAAAAGATTTGACGTCTTATCATTTACTTACTTACCAAGATTCTATTGTTTTCATTAAGTTATAAGGAAAGTGGTATATGTTGCTCTTATTTTATGAAATTAAAGTGTCGAGTAAGTTGTTGGAATCAAAAGCATATGTAATGTTGTGACATTGTGTAGCCATGTGTACTTTATCGCATGGTTGAATTGAATTGTTTGAATATTGTGATGAAATTATCGTTAATGGATACAAGGAATGATTCTAACATAGAATCCGTATAAGAGGGGTATACCTCGTCGAGGAAGTCATGGCCTGGGATGGGTATTGACCCATCGGGGGACATGATTTCTGAAGCCGTATATGCGTGTACATCGTTCAGGGTCCCGGAGTGGGCATGACGGTGTATGATGCCAGGCACCGTGCTGCAGCGGTGACCACTTAGGTGGTGATAGGGATAGACTGACGGGTCTGATAGGGAGTCACAACGAACAGCATCAACAACACCCAAGTTGTATCCTTAATATGATATTTTGAATTGTTTATATGTATAATCATGTTATGTGATGTATAATCATGTTATGTGAAATATAATTATGTGCTCATGCTTTATTTGTTATGCATATCATGCTCTTATGTGTAAAGTGGGAGGTAAAAGTTTCTATCACTGAGCCGAGTTGGCTGACCCGTCCCCGTGGACCACATTTTAGGTAACCAGTCATACGAGGGCAACGTGGGCATACCCGAGTTTCAGGAATTTCACGAAGGAATGTATGACCTTGGTGGTTACGTAGTTGTTCTATTATTAGTCTTGGTAAGAATAGTTTGTTTATGTGTAGACACGTCTATGATGTAACACTATTAAGTAAAGAGGATTACTTTAAGAATTTGGAATGTAATCGATATGTTGGTATGATGTAATATGTCGGAGGGTGAATGTATTTTAAGAAATGTCATGTAAATATTTTCTAGTAGTTTTAATCCCTTAGCTCACGTCTCGGCTTGGTGGTGCGAGTCGGGGCGTGACAGAGTGGTATCAGAGCCTAGATTTTAGGTTCTCGGTTCTTGATTTTTCGAGGATTAGAAGGATATTAAATTAATCTTTTATCTAGGAATTGGTTTGAATTATGTTGAAAAAATTAATATGTATGAAGGTTTCATTTTGGGAGACTAATTATTGTTATTTTGATTGATTAGGTAACATGTCTCGAGGATCAGGGGTGCCGCATTTCGATACTGTTAGTCAGGAGCCTAGCCCAAGGAGGTATACAACACTCGAGTTACCGAATAATATTCCAAAATGGATTTACCTTGAGAAGGAGAAACAAGCCAAATATTATGAACACACTTTTATCATACAGACGGTGAAGGAAGAGGCTTTAAAAAATAAACTTAAGGAAGTGGAGGAAGAACGGGACCGACTCAGGGATATGTTAGAGATGAATGAAGAGCAAAGGGAACTACTCAGAGAAACCAACGAATATCGGTTAGAGCTCGTGAAATCTCTAGAAATAACCAATATTGAACTCACCCATCGAGTAACAGAATTAGAGGAAGAGACCATGAAGTTAGGCCAACAGTTGTGGCACTTCCAGCACCCCGATCCACCAGCTGAGGCGGGGGCTGCCGAGCTTCCAAGCAATGCCATTGGGGAAAGAGTTGTAGAGAGTGAAGAGGATCATTTAGAGGAAGAGGAGTAGATGAGTGTCAGGAGTATGTGATGTAGCTAGTGTAAATAGTGTAAATAGTAAGAACGTGGGATTGTACAAACTAGTACGTGTATGTCATCTTGTAAATAATGCTTTTGTTGTTTGTACTAATGGGGTGAACGGTGAATGTAACTTTGAAATTCCTAATGTATATAAGTAGTTAACTTTATGAATTTGACCACATTTCTATTTTTTTTTATTTTTTTTATTTTTTTATATATACAGGAGATTATGTCGGGGGTTGAACAAAGTACGAATGAAGAAAATACCAATGAAATAAGAAATATATGGGCCACGTTGGAAAGAATGACAAATTTTATGGAACAACAATCACAACACGCTACTGAAGGAAGGCAAGATTTTATAGCAAACCATCAAGATATGAAGCTTAAAGACTTCCTTCGTTTCGATCCTCCAGTGTTCAAGGGATCCCCGGATGTTAAAATAGCAGAGGACTGGATAATGAAGATGGAGAAACTGTACAAGGCCATGCG
>JAOTQG010127333.1:0-10144 GCA_025631175.1 Iris virginica
CGCCCCGAACACGATCGGATCTTTAAAAATTATGAGAAAATTGGGTTTTTCGGGGCGGGGCATCCTCGGGTTCGGATTGGGTTCCGAGAAATTGCCATCCCTAGTCCTTTTAACTTATATTTTCATTTGTGTATTGTCTTAAGGAGTGGGATTTGGCGGAAAATTTACAAGGAGTCCTCGAGTATCAGACAAGGTGCATATATACTGCTCTCTAATTTATCAGCATGCCACAGGCTTCCTCAGCATGCTTTGTGTTGGAATCTTTTCTTTTTTGCTTTCTGTTTTTTCTTTTTTTTTTAAACATTTTCAATTCTATGTATGAGATGAGGGTCTTAAAAAACATTGACATATTGTGAACAACACAATATTGATTTCTTCTGGTATTGGATTACCGACGCTTGCAAGTAATTACTATGAAACAAAGTAGGCCCAGAAGTAGCTGATGATGCTGCACCTCATTCTATCAAGGAGAAGGGACTACCTCAAGGCTAGTGGGAGTAGGAGTACATGGACACCTATTAACGATCTATTGATGATGCCCTACGATTTCGTTGAAGGATCATGGAAACTTTAGAATATTTCCTCAGCAAATTTTGTTCCTTTTTCTTTTCTTCATATCGTATTCAAGTTTGGTTCTGATACCATGTTGATGCATATATTGAATCAGATATTCTAGATTTCAAGGTGTTGGAAACCTCACTTTACATTTTCCTGAGAGTTATGGTGAAGAGACAACTCAAATACATTACATTGGCTTAAAAGGTGAAGCCACTCAGGTAAATAATAATTCTGTATGAAAATATGTACTCCATTGACTTGTTAATTCTTACTAATGGACATTCCTTTTTATGGATTAACAGTTAAAGAGGGATGTTGTTGCAACAATTGTTTATGAAATTATGCCAAATCCTTCGGATCACAAGTGAGTACCATGTTTATTGCAATAACCTTTTGCATGTACAGTTACTATATTGATGCATTATAAAATTTTTGTTGATGATTTATTTCTGGTGCTTAATTTGCTTGTCGTGAAACTATCAAAAGTTTCACTTAGTATCAGGCCCCATTTGGCAAGCAAGTACTGGACCCGGTTAGAAGTACAGGTGCACGCGCTTCGGGTTGGGTCGGTGTTGGTCAAAACCGAAACCAAACCGAAATTTCAGTTTCTCCAATTTAACAAACCAAAACCAAACCGTACATGTAGGAAAATCAAAGGTCGGTTTTGGTATTCTCGGTTCGGTTTTAGTCGATTTTAGGTTCTTACTTGAAATCAAGAAAAAGTTATTTACATCCAAGGAATTAAAAGAAACGCAGAAGAATTAGATGGGGGAGCTAACCAGTAAAGGAATATAACTCAAACAGAGAGTAGAATCACTCAATGAACAAGCCCATTATGATTTACTTAAATGTCCCAATGAGTTCAATTCCAAACAATAATATAACCACTAAAAAAATCTTAGATGCCAATAAATATGATTTTGACGGTAAAACCTAATGTGGTAATGGAAAAATTGATAGATCTGTCATCTGTGGATACTTGATGAAAAATTAAGAAATCTGGTGGTGGCGAGGTGGATATAGTGGTGAATCGTCAAAATAATTGGAGGAGAGGATGGATCTGCTGTTGATGGTAGTAGATGTAGGAAATGTGATGGAGAATGAGATGACAAGTCCAAAAGGCGATATCGATGGTGATGGCGACGGGATGAAGGTGGTAATGTTGACAACAACGGAGGGTGGTAGTTTATGGATTTGTGGTGAACATATATGGGTGGCCTCCTCAAATGGGTGGTATGTTGGTTTGGTTCGGACTTGTAGACCTTTTAAAGTAAGGAAACCGAAACCAAACCGCAGTTATTAACTTAAAACCAAAACCAACCCATCTAATTCTTTTGGTCGGTTTGACCGTGGGTCGGTTTCTTTCTTCTTTCTTTTTGCAGCCCTAGTTAGAAGCGATTATGCGTAATCATGTTGTGAGTTTAGAACCCAAAGTTATTAAGTTGATGCTCAGTGAAGTTTTGGTTAATGTTGGCTGCTGGTGCTTAATATGCTCCGTGATTAGCTAGGAAGTATGGAGGTTCGGTTAGTTAATTTCGGATTATGGAGCTTAAGATGCTTATCTGTCAACTGAATGGTAAACTTCATTTGAGTTTCGGTTAGGAAGTATAGAACCCGATTAGAATGATTATGGCTGGAAGGTGGTTACTAAAATCAACCTTAATTCCTTCTAGTTTCCTGGGTGTATACATTTTTTCTTAAGGGACAACTTCATAAATGGTCCTTGAACTTTTGCGAAATCCATAGATCGTCCCTGATCTTTGACTATTAATAAAATTGAGATAACTTTTCAAAATTCGGCCAATTTAATGCCAGCCATTAATTTAACGTCTAACAGTTCTGTTAAGTGGCACGAGCCATTCACGTGCCCTCAAAACAAAGGGTAAAAATGGAATGCCAAAAAATTTCTTCTTCTCCGGTGGAAAATTCGGCAAAATGATCAAGAACCAAACAAACAAGAATCACACCAAGAACAAAACAATCTGGACACCAAATCTGGAAAATTCCTTCTTCTTCTTCACAGAAGGAGAGAATCACCGACTAAGAACATCGAAGACGAAGAAACAGTGGAATGGAACAGAGGAAGACACGGAAGAAGAAGATCTGGAAAGAAGATCGTGGATGGGAAGATCTGGGTTTGTAGATCTGGGACGCGGAGGATCGATGAACACAATCGAAGAAGAGCAGAAATGAAGAAGAGTAGATTCGAAGAAGAACAGATCATCGAGCAGTCTGGGTTTGATTTTTCCGGCCATCTTCTCCGGCGACGGGGCGAATGCTGGTGGCCAAGTAGACCGCACTTTAGATGTCCGCTGGCCACGATTTTTGCCGAGAAACGTTCGCCCATTCACGGCGAACAAAACCCCTCAATCAATTTTAATTTCCTTGGCTGTTCAAGTGGGCTACGACAATGGGCGTAGCTTCCACGAAAACCAAACCGTGGAACAGAAACAAACCATGGAACAAGCAAAGCAGCCCAACAAGAAATAAAAATTCAAACCACTTATGAAATTCACCGAAAGAAAATATATGTAGCATACAGTTGAAAGTAAGCAGCATGAAAGATTAATTTAAAGAAAGGCTGTTTCATATTCTTTTTGGAATCATTTCCCAGTAATGAGAAGGAAACAAATTGCTACAACTTTTTCTTTTTCAAAGAGACAAGAATTCCATTCCAAGAGATTAATACAATTTATCAACTTGAGCCAATTATCGGGCCAATGCCAACATTTTCGAAACCATTTTGTATTATTCCTTTTTGGCCCTTGCTAGTAGGGCACGTGAATTACATGGCTCTTTAACGGGCAATTAACGATTTTTACTTGATTTGGCCGAATTTTAAAAACTTATCTCAATTTTATTAAAATCCAAAGTTCAGGGACGAGCCGTAGATTTCAAAAAAGTTCAGGGACCATTTATGAAGTTGTCCCTTTCCTTAAACTGTTAGTAGACCTTCTCAAATGGTGAGGCTTTGGATTTGGTACGGTGATATGTAATGCACGAGCATTTAGTACTTTTAACAATTTCCGCTGGTGTATTTTTGGTTTTCTCTTTTTAGATAGTAGGGGTATTTTAGTTGAATTTGATTGGTATTATTAGGGTTATGCTTAGTATCTATATAATGGTACTTGTTTTACCAATGACATTTGTTAGGTGTTGCTGTTTGGTCCCAAGTATTGTATCTCATGCTGCCCCGTATCAGTTTGAAGCACACCAAAGGTGCAGAAAGCGATGTTGGCATATTTCGATTGTTATTCTTTTTTAGCGATAATACCTGTTAACTTTTTCCTAACCACTAGTGATGCTACAAGGCATTTGTACACTCTTTGTGCCCTTCTCTCAGTGGATGTAGCACTATTCTTGCTTTTAACCACTAGTAGATAAGCATGGACTAAGGTTTTAATCATTTGGCGCATCTACTAATAATGTTGCAGCTAGTGATAACTTCATTGCTATCATACACAAATACTGTGGCTTCAATAGCTATGACCTCCATATTTAAGGAGTTCTTCAAGTCTAAGGGAAATTGTTCTTCAGTAGTTTTTAGGATGTATTTATAATTAGTTAAATTTTGATGCTTTTGCCGATATGAAAAGGCAAACCTTGGTGTAAACTAAGGTTGCTCAAGTATAAGCTGGGAAATCCTTACCAAGGAAACAGCCTCACTTAAGAGCAGGGTAAGTCAGCATAACAAATCCTTTCTGATCCCGTTAGTAGCCAGAGCCTTGCCGAGTTGCTGGTGACTCTTTGATTGGTTGAGCTACTGTGTGGGTGGAGTACCCCTTTTAGTGAGCCCATTAAATAGCATACGTGGTGTGATTGGCCGATGATAGACTACCATGCTAGTCAAATAGCTTACTTGGTGTGATGGGCCAATTATAAACTACAACATGGGAGTTAAAATCCAAGTGACAGTTTCCATAATTAGTCCATCAAACCATTTCTGCTGAGTGGTGGGCATACTCAATGATTTCCTCTCTCTCTCTCTCTCTCTCTCTCTCTCTCTCTCTCTCTCTCTCTCTCTCTCTCTCTTCCTTGCTTGCCTTCGGTGCTTCTCTTTCTATTTGCTAATTATAGTATCTGAAACAGTTTTTTCATGTCTTTTAAAGCTCCATCCAAGCACCAGCGCGCTTATTTGCATACTTAAGCTTCCATTAGGAGCCGTTTGCTTCTTTTATACCTCTTGCATATTTTATATTGTTTCTAGCTCATCACAAAATGTTTGCGTGTGTGCAGGACAAAATCTGAAACTGGAGGGGGCTTTTCACATGTGGAATAAGGCAAGCTAATGCCTTGTTCAAATAGTTTGGCTTCTCTTAATGTAAAACTTTGTCATCTAACTTCTAAGCTTCGTCAGAACTTTTCTTCTCAAAATTAGTCTTCAAGGAATCTAGTCCGTGTGTACGCAACCTTGTCTATCTTCAGTTTTCATTTCATTATGATCTCCCAACTTTTTTATATTAATGTATTTATAATAGTCATAATACTGATAATAGCTGTTCTTTACTAGAGTTATTGTTGAAAATAAGCTGAAATGTTTCACAATATGCACATGGATTTTTTTTCCTTTCATCATCTGGTAAATTAAAATAGGAAACATATCTATTTATGGTATCTAGACGTAAGTTTCTGGAGGATCTTTCAGCTTTCTCGTCTCCTTTAAAATGAGCCGCTTCTGGATTGACTCGAATAATCTGTATTAAAGATACTAATTTCTATTTATGAGTAGGATTTATAGATACTAATAAAGATTTATAATCCCGTTCATGTGAAAACAAACAGGTTTTGGGGTCATTTAAATTTTTCTGTGGTCAACCTGCTTTTGTCCTTTTAGGTTCTGCAAAAGGGAAGGGCGAGTATGATCAATGGAAATTTATAGGCCAACTGACAATCCACTACAAAAGCTCACTACAATGCATTGCGGTGAGTTTAGTGGTGGAATTTAGGGCAAACCTTGCAAAAGTATAGTTAGTTACCAAGAATAAGAGTTACAGGGGAGGACAAAATGATTCTAGGATGTATTTCTCTTTCATATTCTCACTTTTCCCCTGAACCTAACTCCAGTAGGATATACAATCAATTGTAATTGTGAATTGTGAATTTATCTAATTGGTAGAGCTATATTATCTTATTCAACTCATTCATGCTAATTCATTTTTATTAAACGCTTGTATATATCTCATAGTAGATATATTTTTCACTACAATTTTCTGTTCTGACAAATAAAAAATTCTAATGATGCTATCGTATACTCTTAAACATGGCTGACATGTCTGTTCTGGACGAGATTGGATTATGCTTGTTTCCAGTTTTATCTTACTATCCCCCTTTCTCAAGTATATATCCATATACCATATCAGATGGTACAAATGTCGTTTTTCTGTTCCATTTTTACTACATTCACGAATGAAGCATTGTCCATCACTGTGTTCATGGTCATCTATTTCTTCACTTATTGATGTCTATATTGAACCTTGGTTTAGTTTTTAATGTATATCTGCACTAGTAGTGGATCTACATCCGTAAAAGCACTAAGGATTCGTGTTGTCTAGGGCACAGTGGGCTGTGATGAGGTTGTACTATTTGTTATTGTTTGGGTGAAGATCAGGCATGAATTGTTTGGGATGTGGTCGTGTAGGTGTTAGTTTAGGTGTGTGAACTGTGTTTGTCTTATTAATTCTGTCTCTCCTTTAGGCCTGGTCTAATAAGGTTGGACTTAGTAAATTGTTGAGTGTAATTCGTGGGTGATGGTGGTTCCCGGAAGTCATAGATTGGGTAACCCCTTGCACGAAGGGACTGGACTTGTATCTGGGTGTTTCAGAGTGGTTGGAGTACTGGAACATTTGGTGTGGAAGCAGAGAAGAATAAATATTCCGGTTATTCATGAGCTTGATTGTTATTTGAACTAGGATGGCCACTCTAATGTTAGTGACTGGCGAGCTTGATCAAGTTACAATGGGTAGTGGGCCTGGTGGCTGAAGATGAGCTGTCGTGATATGGGAAGCTGGAAGTATGCGATTGGAATGGGAGGGAGGGAGTCTTTATGCACATATACATATCCAAAATCAAATTGTTATTAAAAGGTAACTTAAATAACAGAGAAACAAATGTACTTATTCATAAGGAACAAGAGGAGAGTGATTACAGCATACAACACATTGCTAAAAGAAATCTTCTGTCAATTGAAGTCCTGGACTTGGAACTGTGAAAATAGATTCCTGTCCCTACCTTCAAACGAGCTGTGAAAAATGGGCTCCTTCGATGATCAGTTCGACCCCAAATCAAAATTTAATCAGTTCTTATGAGGTAACGGAGTTAGAGTTAATGTTAACTGCTTAGTCTAGTAGGCTGTATCACCTCCCCTTATCACGCAAAGGAGTATGGCTCAGGTCTCGCTAGAAAGCGTTTGCTGCCAGCCCATTCCTCTTACCCAGGGGTAGGATAGAATAGCAGTATAGTGAAAGCCGAAACAATCAAAATAATAAATAATTATAATAGTCAATTAGGACCATGTAAAATAAAAGCTTGCACGCTCGCACTCACTAGTGATGCATTAAAAAAGATACCGATCATGTGTAATTTTAGTAGATATTGTCTGTCTAGCTCTTATCCATCCCAAGGAAAAAATGAGTTTCTTTTTATGATTTTCCGAGGAATGGGTCTTAAGTTTAACCCTGCCCTCTCTATATGAGGTAAAAATAGTACTGAGTTCAGGAAAGCCCTCATTAGTATTATGACTTTCTGAAATAGGCAATTTGGCTTTCTGAAAAAAAGGAAGTTATCCCCTGTGAGAGAATAATTATTTGTTATATTAGCAGACACTTAAACAATATGTCAAAAGTGTAAATAATATAAAATAATATTGAAGATTATAGTAAGATACTTGGGTGTTTTTTGGTCATTTAGTTTTTGTTGTTGGTTGAGTGCTTGTTACCTAGGAATCCCAAAGGGAATCATCAGGTATCTCTTCCCAGTCATGCATCTCAGTGCAAGTATTAGAAAAATACGCACGCTGCTCCATACCAAGGGCATTGGCCAAATCTGCCCATGTTTTGGGGGAATCCAGTGGTGACTCGTTAATGGCTTGGATTTGGCTAGGGGAAAGTCCTATATGACTCGAGCCAGAGCCACCCTCCCCTGCACTTTTAGGTCGGACACGCGAAGCAGCTTCTTGAGCTGCCACGCGTATATCATCAGCACTTGAGCTAGCTGGCCGGGGCAGACTACTAGCCAATTCTGGAAAGTTTAGCCGTGCTCCATCACCCCTAAGGTGGAATGCAGCTGCATCATATGCCATGGCCGCCATTTCAGGTGTCTCAAAGCTCCCTAGCCAAATGCGTGTGGTTGTGCCAGGCTCGCGTATCTCAGAGACCCATTTCCCCCATTTTCGCTTCCGAACGCCTCGGTATGCTGAAGACGTACCTCCAGCATTAGTGTTTGCCTGCACTGACATTGTATGTTTAATTATGTTAAAAGTATTCGAGATAATTCATATGTGTGTGTGTCATCCAACCAGGTGTATTTATAGTTGTTGTAATCTAGTCGGTCATTCTGAGTGTGATTTTTTGCTTATTTTAAGCTGGAGGGGAGCTTCCAAGCAGGTTCAGGATTTTTCTTAGTTCATATGAGTGGGGAATACATGATTGAATCTTTTAATGTCTGCATCAGCCACTGATCTTTGAAGTGCATTGGTATATTTGTATGGCATTATCTGCCTTGATCACCTCTATGTTGGGGCCAATGTTTTGGATTGAATTTTTTTTATTGAACTTGAAGCAGGTTTGGACTGGTGGTGGTGATGAGGTGGTTGAGTTGGTGTAGTTCTCCTGTTTATGAACGCGGTTTCCCTTAGAGGTGGCCGTGGCTATGTATCTCTGCTGGGTCCCCAGGTATCCATCCATCCATCCATCCATATATGGCATTGACCTCGGAACTAAGTACGTAAAAAAAGTACTCTTTAGAAGAATATTGCGGTCGAGTGTTGAATACTGACCGGAGTATATGAATGTGTTAGGCCCAGATCACAAGTCCAATTTAGTGCCATATGAGAATACAGAGAATATTCGATCACATATCAAATATCACATTTAAATATCACATATATCACACTCCTTTAATTTTACTTCCCATCTACTACCCATATATTTATACACTCACATAAATCAATTCAAACATTTTACATCACATTCTATCTCATCTTTTATTAATTCTCTCTTCACATTCAAACATTTCACATCACATTTATATATTATAAATTACATTCAATCTTTTACATCCAAGGATAAAATAGACATTTAAGCAAAAAACTCATCCACTTCATTTACTCCATCTTATATTTTAAACAGTACCATCTACTACCGTATCGAACCAAATTGAACTTATGATCTGGGCCTTAGTCTTTTGTTACCCGAGTTTAGAGATTTTTTTTTTACTTTTTTTTTATTATTATTAGGGTGGTGCTATTTACCGTCTCAAAATTTCTAAAATCGCCTCCAATTTCGACAATAATACCCCTATTATTTATCGCCCCGAATTTTTTACTTCGCCCCGTAATCATATAATCACTTTCATACCTTTTTTTAATCTCCTTTAATTCCATATATTAACAGAATTCATGGCGGAAATAAGAACTTTCGACCCAAAAAACCACCGCCGGTGCTACCTCCGCCAATGAGACTCTCATGTTTTGCCTCGCTAACCCCGGCGAGGCTTTCCTCCTACCCACTCCATACTACCCAGGGTAAGCACGTACGCTTTGATTTGGAATCGTTAGTACTGTTCAATTTTGTTGGTGCCGCTGGAGGAAGTAGCTGCATTGTTCTAAGAATGATAGAACGAGAGCTGTGAATTTTAAGTTGATGCTCCGTTCGGCTCCAGTGGTATCAATTTTGTTGTCATCAGTTTTGTTGTTTAACTGCTACGTCCTAATTCCCAAAATATTTATTGGTTTGATTTTTTAGTCAAATTAATTTTGACCAATTTTAATTACTTATGTAAAATGATTTTGTTTTTAAAAATTTATACAAGTTATTACTGCAAATTTACTTGTTCAAAAATAATTATCTTTTTTAAATTTTAAAGTTTTTTACTCAAAATTTTAAAATTATCTTCGTATTCTCTCAATTATTCAAGATCATTAATAATAATTACTTTTTTAATCATCAATAAATAAATATTTTTTAAAATAAATGAATTTTTCAGATATATTATTATTATTATTTTTTTTTTGACGCCAAATGTAATATATTATTCAAAACGATCTAACGCGATTACATCACATAAGAAAAGTGGAATACAATCCAACCAGAATTTGCTATCAGCAATAGAACCACCTGCCCTAGCTAAAGTATGGGCAACCTGATTCGCTGATCGCCTTACAAATTTTAAGGAGGATCCAAAAACCTCCTTTAGGAGCTTACGACAGTCTTCTACCACTGCGCCAAAAATGGAATCGTCCTTCCTTTTCCCAGCAACTGCGAGGACTACGGACTGAGCATCCATCTCATACACCATCTCCTTCCACCCATTATTTTTAACCCAACTCAACACCTCCCTCAAGCTTAGAAGCTCTGCCATTGCTGGGTCT
>JAOTQG010127344.1:0-10144 GCA_025631175.1 Iris virginica
TTTCACATCATGAGGGCAATTTAGTCTTTTAATTCATAAACTCATATCATTCATATCATCTCATATTCAAATAGTGAACATTGTAATATCATCATATATCATCATATATCGCATTCCTGATCTGACCCTAAGTAAAAAATTTTGATTAACCATTTACCCGTTTAATCAGTTAATCGACAACTAAATGAATTGAATTTGAATTTTGATAATTATCGTTCATTTATATTACTAATTAAATAAACTAATATATATTATATATATACTATTTATTTACTATGAAAGCAAATTTTTTTAAAATTATGTTTATAATATTTATATACCACTAATTTTTTTTAATATTCATTGAAAATTTATAAATATGTTATTATTTACTTCATTATTTTGATAGTAATTTTTTTAGGATCTTAAATACAACTAATATTTACATAATCGAACGGTGAAGATATAAAAAAAAGAATGTATTGAATCAGAAACATGAACTCTCGTTGTTTTCTCATGGAGTGCATTTTCTAAATTTAGTTCATTTTGAGATCATTGGCCTTATAATTTATTTGGAGTTGAATTTTGTTAAATTGATGGTTTTAAAATACTTATTTCTTGTAAAATTTATTTAATAATTATATTATATATATTATAGATGGATTAATTTGGTTAGTTAATCCGAAATTCAACTTCAAATAAATTTGAATTTGAATTAGCTTTTGAATAATCCGATGGTTAGTTGGATAAAATTCACATCCGTCATGAATTAAATTAAATGAATCTGAATTTAGGCTAATTCATTTATTTAAGATTCATTTACAGATCTACAGGTAATTGAGATAAATGTTTTACTATTGTTGTATCTTATTTTTCCCCTTTACAAGTAATGAGATTGGATGGTCGCTTTGAAGTATCTAGTTTTTTAAGAATATTTTTTAAAATATATTATTCTTTTCGTTTTTGAATGTATTTTAAATATTATTTTATTTTGACATGTGCACTTATTTAACTTTTTTGTTCAAATCCAAAACGAAGTATTAGGGCTACACATGTTGTATACTTGGACCCATTATCAAAATTTTCATATTTGTAAATTTAAAAGTTCTCTCAAAAGAAATTTAGTTTGAAAGGAGATGAGTATAAATGGTAGAAAAATGTTACATATATAAAAAAAAATAATAAAATATGTTAAAATATTTATATATTACAATTAATGTATAATACGTTAATGCATTTTGTTATCGTTAATTTTTTCTGTATATCTAACATTAATCGAAACGATAAGAATAGTGCTATTTGAACACATTTATGTTCAAACTAATAAACTTGAAGATCTGGATTCACTTCACAACCATTTAATCAGATCAGATCCTCTATGTCATTACATGTGTCACTTTGTATGTCATCACTCACATACTGATGAGACCCACTAATAATAAGATTCATCACTATATGAGTGGTGGCATAAAAAATGACAAATGAAGTGTCATTGGAAATCGGAACTCCCATTTAACAACCATGGGGTGAAAGGAAGTTGCCATCGGTGAAATGAATATTTTCGCAATTAAAGTTCAACCGCTGGACATGATTTGTAAGGAGCCAATCCGTACTCACTAATCATGCCCCAATCATTGTTAAGGAGATTTGTTAAAAACTCCTTGTCATTTCACTCAATTGCGGAATCATCTCTCCACTATTATAAATTCACTTGGAAGCCCTCCTAGCATTGATGTCTTGATTTTGATGGAAGGCAACGTAACCAACAACATCTTGGTTGTATTCTCTTGAGTGGTTTTCGCCCAAATTTTTTAATTTTTAATTTTTCTCTCTTATTGGTTCCACACTTTTTCTCTCTATCTCTCTCTCTCTTACTTTTTACTATAATTATTATAGAAATACAAAAACCAAATCAATAAATCACCCATCCAAATGCACACATTATTATTACCAAATCAGGATTGCTTCATCCTCCTCTACCCCTTAGGATATCAATGGTTCGAAAAGTATGGACAATGTACATAAAGTAAAGTCGACGATTTGTTGTAACTTCACAATGCTGCTAATTTAGGCATACATGTAAATAAGGTTATCACTTGAATGCATGCTATCTAATATACTCTTACTTACTGTGTTGTCAGCAATATTAATCGACGATTGACTATTGGGACCAATTTTGGACCCAATTTTGGGTTCATTTTTGTATAATAATAAAAAAAAAAATTAGGTGAAAAAGAAAATCCAAAGATCGAAAAACAATAAGAGACAAAATTTAAAAAGTATAGGGGGCTGTTGTAAGTTTACCCCAGTGCAAACAAAAATAATTGAAAAAGGAAAACGACTGTTTATGAGTCAGTGGGGAAGAGCGAGAAAAAGGAAGGGAAGGAGGGAGAGGCTGAGGGAGAGAGCTGATTTTAGAAGAAGAGTCCGTTACCTTTGCCTCTCTTCAGTTCCCCTTTTTCTCAATTCGAAAACCCACCAAAACCCCTCCATTGATTCCCGAATCAATCGAGCTGATAATTTCCCACATTTTTTCTTGAGCTGAATTCTTCAATTAATCTGGGAATAATTTCGGTTCAAGGGTCTGAAAATCAATCTTGACGAAACGGAAAATGACGAGTAGAAAGGAGGAGGAGCGAAATGAGAAGATAATAAGGGGTCTCATGAAGCTTCCCCCCAATCGACGCTGCATCAACTGCAACAGCTTGGTATTCTTTATTCTTATTATTATGCTATTAATATATTTAAATTGTAATCTCACATTTTTTTTTCTTCTGAAAAACATATTTTTTTTTTCCAGTATTTCCATTTAATGTTTGTTTGCTATTAGTACAATCTTATTTATTCCACATTTTATTTTCTTTTCTTGATGGGTAAAATTTTACTAGCTTGTGTATACTACTATTTTTTAAAAAGGTTTTTTCCTCCCCTAGATTTATAGGTATTTGCTATTGAGGAAAAATGTTAAAACTTTTCAAGAATTTGAAAACTTCAATTTAAATTATGTTATTCTACACAATGGGTCTGTCTGTTTTGAAATGTTGAAAAGAAAGTGAATGAGCTTTTGGGGAGGAAGAGGGGGAGAGGGAGGGAGAGCTTTTGGATCTTTGGTCTGTCTGACGAATAATTTCATTAAGCTCTGCAGTGACTCTATATTACTGATTACTCATTGTACATGTTAATATTGGAAGTATTAACTCCTATTTCCTCAGCTCTAGTAGCATTGATTATTTGGGTCTCTAGAATACTGTGCAAAAAGTAAAACTAGCAAAAAGTTCTCCCATCGAGGCATTCTTACCTTTCCTGTTGGATTATCCACTCAAAGAGCTAGTACTTTTTGGATAGTAAGCACATTTTTATTAGATCTAAGCTATTATGATGTTTTCCCTTCGCCCATCATATACTAGATCAACAAACACAGTTGGCTATGACAAATACTACTGTTATTTTGATCACTCAGTAATGTATTGATTTACTTGAATTTTCAAATACGTAATCCTGCACTGGAACAGTTGGAGTAGTAAGTGTAACCACTTGAACCCTGTAAATGCTAGAAACAACTCAAAATTTTGCCTTTTTAGCAAATGGGTTATGTATTCCTGGTTACATTTTGCTATTGCATTCCTGTGGCGATTGAATTTGTATTTATTTCCTTGTTGCATGGTTTCCTTACTGATTTGATCGTTGGTGCAAATATCCATATGCAGGGACCTCAGTATGTCTGTACGAACTTTCAGACATTTGTTTGCATGACATGCAGTGGAATACAGTGAGTATAATTAAGATATTATTGTTTATAATTTGGATTTGCAGGTTGGATGATATGAATGTGTTCTTTCTATTTTTAATTATCTTTGTTATTTAGTCTGGAACAATGTCCAACTCCTGGTCCAGCATGTGCCAACACAAACATGTAACTCATACATTTTAGAATAAGCCTGTGCTTCACACATCTTGGTTGAATGCGTAATGCATGTCTACCTGGAAGCCTTTGCGGATCACTTATGTGCAATGGGACAACTACAGGATTATGACCTGCAAGTTGTTGCCTACTATCCTGTAGGGCAGCTCGTGATCTACAGTCTATATGGAATAGGGTAAATGCAAGCTAATCCGGCAACTGCCATGCTAGAACGTGTGGCGGGAATGGGTATTACTAGTACTTTGGGTTGTTATAGTAATCAAGTTATGCTATTAGACAACTTCAATCACTTCCCACGCTCCTCAAGACCAAAATAGAAAAATATATAAAAGTAATGTTAATAATATAATAAGAGTTCTTTTGGTATTTCGGTAGTTAATCCTTGTGCTTGTAGAGTTAGTGGCGGACCTAGGTGTTATCATTTGTGGGGGCACATATTTTTTTTTCTCGACAACCATATTTCCATTTTCTGACGGTACTCCTTAATGACGAAAGATTTTCTTGGAAAATTTTGAGCTAGATAATTGTTTTGTGGGGTAACTTACATGTTTACCCCTTCTAACTATACAAAATTTTGAAATTTATCCTACTAATTTTAATTTTTTTAAAGCTGAGAGGGACCCGGGCCCCCATGGGCCCCTTCATAGGTTCGCCACTAAATAGAGTTTGGCTTTCTGTTTGATGATGTCCATATAGGTGACATTCCCAATCTTCTTTTATTATAGATTTTATAGTATTGAGACCTTTGCCTTTGTGGGATTGTGGCCTTTGGTCATGGCCAACTCCTTCTGGGGTAAGCAATGTTCATACTTACTGTTCTTCTCTTGTTTACAATGGAGGATGATCTCATGCTGCAAATATATAGCTTGGTACAGATGCATTGTATTTGATAGTCAACCGGAATTCTGACATTTTTGCTTCTTATTTTTTGTTGGTGCTCTGCCTTCCTTTTATCCTTTCTTGTTGGAAATTCTTGTTTAATTGTTTGTCACATTATGACATTTTAATATCTATTACAGCCGTGAGTTTACTCACCGAGTGAAATCTGTATCAATGTCTAAGTTTACTAAGCAAGAAGTTGAAGCTCTTCAAGAAGGTGGTAATCAGGTACAATTATTGGCTCGTTTCCTCTTTCTGGGTGCAGCGTATACTTATTTTCTTATGGGACATTTCCTCCTTCAGCGTGCAAGGGAAACATTTTTGAAGGACTGGGACCCCCGGAACCATAGACTTCCTGATAGCAGGTGAAGTATCTGTACCTTGCTGCTTTGTTGTTGGAAATGAATAGAATCTCCCTATTTCACTCAAGGAGTCCTTTCATTTTTGAAATTATCTACTCAAATATTCCCGTTTGGCAAGAGACCTAACATTTTTGTAGATTTGCAATTATCTAATCAGTAATCACGCTAGACTTCAAGTTTAATAACCAACTTAACTTACCACAGCCACCCGCTATGGCCAACCCCTCATGACCGCCTAGCCTCCCAGATGGTGCCAAAGTATTTAGGAAATTTACCTCCTGTGGTCTTTGCAGGAAAGTTGCCTTCAGAGTCTGGATTTCTGGATAGTTCAATTCAGAAACGGCTAGCAAGTTGCCTCATTTTGAAATCAATATTGATCATCAACAGCTACCTACCTAATATAGCATCAGCATGCTCATGTCTCCTGTTGCTTAACCATTCTTGATTCTTATAAAAAAAAATGATCTTAGATTAGATGTAACAACTCAATTGCAGATTAAGAAAAAGAAAAAAGATAAAAGGAACTTAATCGATGATAAACTTATTCAATTTGATTTGTACTGGATTACGATGGAGATTCTATCCGACATGGTTTGCAGATTAAAGAATTTACCTGATAGCAAGGGGACCACCGAGACTGATCTTGTTTTTCTGCCTGACTTTTGCTGTACCAACCAACATGTTTCCTTCAGAAACATTCCCAAGGGGAACTTCTTCGAAAACAAAAGAATAGGTGCAATTGGTGATTATTAACTGTATCTGGCTCGGTTTTATCCCTTTTTATCAGTGGACGGCTGTCCAATTCGCATGTCCCAGAGAACTTTCAAAATCTATTAACCCGAGGGTATATGTTGTAACATACCTGTAAGTCTTATGAGGTTTGACTTTCAAACAGGCCACGCTCTGAGTTGAACACAAGGAATGAAACTTCCACTAACTTGAACTCTCCTTTTCGTTTCTGTATTTTTTTTTTTGGATGTGATCAAGAGCAGTTACATTAAATGCAAATAAAATCTTATAAATTACATCCTCTATTACAGCAATGCAGACAAAATCCGAGACTTTATAAAGAGTGTCTATGTGGAGAGAAAATATTCTGGCATGAAAACATCCGACAAACCACCTAGAGATATACAGGTATTATACCAACAAAAAATGGTTATGATCGAGAAGTACTTGTCATTTCCTACTCTTAAGGTAGTTTTCGATCATAAGCTTCAAGGACAATGCTTTTATGTAGCATGGTTGAGATGATTACCATTATCCCAAGCACTAGCATACTTAATTTTTACATAGCTAACATCTGTTATTAATTGATGAACTTGTAGAACCCTAGAAACCATGAAGATGAAACAAGACGAGCCAGTTCATATCATTCTTATTCTCAAAGTCCACCATACGATTATCAATATGAAGAAAGACGTTATGGAGAAAAGCGGCATGGAAAACATGCTCCCTCACTTAGTAGGAAGCCTGGTTCTGATCGAGGCAATTATGGAGGCAGAATATTGAGTTTCTTGAGTCCTAGTCGTTTAAGTGATCATGTGCACGAGGACAGGTTTGCTAGTGAGGGCTCAAGTGCCCGAGCTTCAGATTATTCAGTGTCTAGTGGGGGTGATCCATTCAAATCTGGTATCCAATCACCTACCTTTCCAACGGACAATAGATTCAGTAGCCCCACTAACGAAACTTCGAGGGATATCTTAGGTGAAGAAGTACAGCACCATAAAGTGGACACATTTTTAGATGTAAATGGCAAGAGAGACGTTGACCAGGTTCTGCAAGTACAGGTAATTCCTACTCTGACAGGATCTTTTTTCTGGTGAGACTCAACTTTTATGTTGCCTATCCCTACGTAATTATATCCAGTGGTTCTTTAGCTGTATTATGATACCAGTTGAGATCACATATCTGATTATATCCTTTGATCTCTTTGGGTGATTTGCGAACATGTTTGTGTCATCAAATGAAGGTTCAGATAATAGCTCAACATATATCTACAACTCAACTCAAGTCATCCCAGTTACTTGGGAATTGGAATGAACATGAACATGTTCATTTCAAATTTTAACTGTACTATATATCCATCCTAACATCCACATTTCAAAATATAGTAGCGGTAAGTCTGTAGAGGTTCTTCGGGAATTGGAATGTTGCGAGCCTTCACTAAGGAAGAGTTTTGGTGGAAGAGAAGCAAAAATGAATAGTAGTGAGACTGATGGGGAGACTTTTATCATCTCAGAACAATGTTCATGAAAATTTTATTTTTCCTAATTGTACTATATATATACCTAACATTCACATTTCAACGTATATAGTGAGGGTAAATCTGTAGAGGTTCTTCCTTGCCTTTACCTAAGGAAGAGTTTTGGTGGAAGAGAAGTTAAACTGAGTAATAGTGAAACTGATGGTGCTTTTCAAGGTACCGGCTTTCATAAAAGCTTAAGATGTTAAAGTAGGACCCAACGTATAGCACTCGCCCTCATGTGTGATCCATTTACATGCAGAGAGATAAGCAAAGATGCCTCACTAGGGACATCACATACCAAATAGGGTTATATGTGCCCTCACAATACTACAGGGAAAAGCTTAAGTTGTTAGGGAGGGGCCTGACAATTTTTAATCAAGCTAACAGTAGAAAGCATGTGCAGGATGCAGTTGCAGCTAACAGGAGGGACTGCATAAACCTTTTACTCAAATATCTAGTCAATATATGTAGAACTTAAGGAAGAGAGAGAGATATTGTAGGAAAAAATCAAGCTACCTTGTGTCCCTACATGAACAAAGTACTCAAAAGTCTGTTTTTTCATGCTGCATCAAAGGTATTTTCTGGACATAATTCCGTACCCCACAGGAAAAGTAGATTTTTCCCTAATAATAAAAAGGAGAAAAGCCTAAATTAATGAGACCAAAAGGAGACTAAGATATATAAGCATGAAGCGATTAGAGTGAAACATACATCTGGATTAATCAATGATGATATGGGTGAGCAAACCACAACAGTATCCTGGATGGAGATATTGTCTATAAACTTTCCCTTCGGTGTAATTATTGCAAAGATCACTTCAGCTCCATCTTTCTCTTTTTGGTATGCCTCTAATATTCTATCATTTCAAATCAGTTAAGTCTAATCCCCATTAACCGAGTTGTATGGAGTTGGCCATCAATTGGGGTCAGTAGTATACATACTTTTAGCCGCCACAAATAAATATAACGCTAATAAGCATGTGCATCTTTCAGTCCGTTGATCAATAATTTTGGTCCTACCCCTACTTGAAGCGTTAGTGGTGATTTGCTTGAGCACTAATTGACTTGCTTTTACTCATAAATAATATATTGTGCTTTGCTTAGTGGCTTGTTCTTCATGATGGTGTCTTATTTTACGGAAGTGTCTCTGTCTGTGTGTCTTTGTGTTATTGTGTATGTATATCTGACTCTCTCTCTCTCTCTATATATATATATATGTGTGTGTGTGTGTGTGTGTGTGTGTGTGTGTGTCGGCATGTCTAATTTCATTCAATATACTCACGCATTACCCTTTTTCCAGAGAAATACATTGTCAGACAGTTCTGAAACATTTAGCCGCAAGTCTGTGTCTTTCAAGTCAGTAGATGCTGGTAATGAAAAGAACGTTGTGCCAGCACTTCAAGAACCAGCGCCGACCCATCCTAATGCTGTGACTACTTTTTCTTCTTTACCACAATCTTCAAGGACCGGGAATTCTGATGGCCTGGAACTTTTCAATGCACCATTTGTGCCATCTACTGTCACCTCTACAGTTTCAGTCGTTGATTTGTTTCAGCTGCCAGATACATCCTCAACTTCGTCGATTGATTTTTTTCAGCCATTTCCCACGTCTATGGTTCTGACTTCAAATTCAGATCAACAGCCCCAAGAATTTTCTCCATCATCTTTGGATTTATTTTCTGCTATTCCTCACCCGCAGTCTGCTGCAATATTGACAACAAAATCTCCAGATTTAGTAATAGAGAAAAATGAAGGATGGGCAACATTTGATGTGCCTCAGCACATGAAACTTAGCCAGAGCGTTGAAAGTTCGAACACTGCGGTAATACATTCAACCAATAAAGAGTCTCTGGGAAACGTTGACCTATCCCAAAATGAAAATTATCAGTGGTCATATCCAGATTCTAATGTTAACGGGGATTCTTCATCATTGCATAACCCATGGAATGAGAGCTTGCAGAACTTTGAGGCTCCCCTTCATGCAACTAGTAATCAAGTAAGCAATCTTCTATTTGAACTTGCATTCACGAATGGCTATCCATTTATTTCTTTTCCCTGTTAAAATTGTGAATATCCCTAGTGATACGTCACTTAGTGTTTGAATAAACAGATATGAGAGTAAACATATCTTACCCGACATTTTTTAGCAGTCATGGAGTGCATTTGATAATTCTACCGGACACATAGCCTTCCAGGGCAATGATGAACAGAGTAATGGGCCAGTTGCCGTACAAACTCCTTCATTTGCTGATAAGTATATGCATTTGGGAACATCAGAGGTATAAATTAAGTGGAATGGCTGAATACACATTAGCTTAACATGCACTTGTAAATTTTCTCAAAGTTACTTTAATTTTTTAAATTCATTTATTTACTTTTGCACTGGCCATTCAGAATAATCAGATCCAAAGAGCTGTCGTGGATGGTATGGGGTCCGTTGATGCTTCATCTACATTTTCGTTCATGGTTAGTTATTTTCCTCCAACTTCTTAACACTGTAGAACTTTTTCAGCCTTTTGGCACATTTATATACTCATAATGATGTTGAAACATCTAACTGATAAAAAGGGAAAGAAATAGAAAGTTGAGAGAGAGGGAAGAAGAGTTGTCTAATTGTTTATATCTTATTCCATAACAATAGCCATGTATGTTTGTGTGTTTGTGTTTGTGTGTGTGTGTGTGTGTATATATATATATATATATATATATATAGAGAGAGAGAGAGAGAGAGAGAGAGAGAGAGAGAGAGAGAGAG
>JAOTQG010127355.1:0-10144 GCA_025631175.1 Iris virginica
ACTTGATATGCCTTATTATTTATGAGAGCATGCTATTTGCAAAACACACAAGTCTTAAGTATAGTATACAAATTTTGTGACAAAAATAATTTTTGTTAAAAAATCTTTTACATCTTTTCAAAAGACTTAAACGGATCTTTTATACCCTTTGGTTGTCTAAGGGGTTATGTTTTGATTTCTTTAAAGCAATAATGGTCAAGATTGAAGAAGTTAAAAGATGAGAGTGGAAGTTTTGGGGATTGTGAATGAAGGAACTAAAGAAGGGTTTGGCGAAACATTGTTATGTTCATATTTGATTGATAGTCAAATGTTTAACAATCAGGAGTAAGCACAGTAATTTACCCAAACAATATATGTCTGGTTTTTAGGTTGATTTAGCCGAAAATGGTGAAACATAGGGCTCTAATTCCTTGATCAGATATAGCGGAACAGAGTAGTTGATCCAAATAGGACCTGATTTGTGGGTTAATTTAATGCAATAAACCTTCGACATGAATGGAGGGTTTAATAGTCATCAAACACCCCTCGATCGACATTACATCTACTATTCCCTGGTATCGTTCGTCCTTTATCAAGTTCATGTGAGTTTTCAACATTGAATCAGATGGAGCGAATTGGGTTGGAATGGTAATATGAGTGACATAGTTCCTCACCTTCTTAGGCAGGGAACAAGTCTTTCCTTTCCACTGGTTCTCGTTGGAGGAAACTAAAAATTTGGGAGTTATAAATCTACTAATCAAGAGTTTGATTGATGTAATATGATATTGGAGGAAACTAAATTTGATCACCTGGGTAATGAATCTATTAATCAAGGGTTTAACTGTAATCATGGGGTGTTGTATCACTATCACTATCATCATCAACCTCAAGCACAACAACGTGGAATTAGTTCCTCCGATCACACATGATTTTAATCAAGCTGCGATGAATCTTCATGATTTTAAATCTAGTCGATTGGGTTTGGATGATAATGTAATGTTGAAGGAACCGTATTAGATTATCTGGGTAGTAATTGCATTAAGCAATGGGGGCTTGATTATGGTTCAGATATGTCAGCAACGACATAATGTTTACTCCAACAAATTGGCTATGGAGTTGCCGGAAGTTTTAGCTCAATGTGGAATTAGTCATGCCCAACAAAAAAAGTTAGTGGGCAGTTTTTGAAATAATATTGTTATTTTGGGTAGGAATAAAATATGAACATGAGCATTTTAAAGTTATTAGAATAATTAAAAATAATATACTACATGTAATTATGTACTATACTTATCACTTGTGTGCTTTGTAAATAGACTTTCTTATTTATAAGCTTTTACTTTAATTATTAATAATACTATAAATTATTTTCTGCTCTTCAAATACAAAAACAAAGCCAAAAAATCCACTTTCCAAATGAAACCTATTTTAAGTTGAAGGGGGTGAAGCGTCATTTGGAGTCAGCTTCGAGGGCTTTATATATAACCCCTTGGTCAAAATCCTCTTCTTCCTTCATTCGTCTTTCTTGTTCCAGCCGAAGCCGAAAGCCGAAAGCCGTCGTGTGCAACGGCGCTGTAGCATAACCGCCGCCGTGTCTCTTGCAATTAATTTATCTAAAACAGCTATTGGTTTTGAATTGAAGAGAAAGAAAGAAAGTGAAAAATAAGCATCATCAATGGCGAACCAAGGAGGAGGTACCTTGAAGTCCAACTCCATTAACGGAGTTAAGGTTTACACAGTTTCTGGCCCAAACCGTCCTGCCTCTTGGGTCCCTCAGAAGAAGCAGAAGCGCAGCAAAGACAAAGGTAAACCTTTAAGTGTTAATTCCCATTTTTCACATTCGCTTAACTTTCTGTTCTTTTTTTCTTATGTGTATTGAGTTAAGTGAAGGCATAACAGCATCATAAAAGTAGGTATCCAATCTTTAAACCCTTTTGCGTAATCCTGAAATTTTCTCTTTGAATGAATATTTTTGAGTGGTAAAGAGTTGTGTGCTTCTATTTCTTTTGGAATTTTTCTCTTGGGGTTGCCAAGTTTATTAGAGGGGTAGTTTTTTTATTTGGTTTTTGGGCTTTTGTAATGATTAAAGTAAAAAGTAAGAGAGAGATAAATAGAAAAATTGTGAGACCAATGGGAGAGAAAAATCAAAAACCAAAAAATGTGGGTGAAAAATATCTGGGAGAACACACCCAAAAATAATGCGGATCAGCTCAAAATAATTCTCTTACTGAGACCCTTATATTAGGAGAGATTATTAACTCTGGAAAGTTCAAATTTAGGTTCCAATATAGTTAGCGGATAGTTTTTTAGGCATTGTTCTATGTGGGTCATGATTTAAGACGTCAATTATTTTTTTATCGACGCGGAACATTATAAGTTTTTGTTTTTCTATTTGATGTTGTTTACCCCTCAATGACATTTTTTCTTTTGTGTGAAGTAGACTATTCGCGAAGTGTAGATCTGATCCAGGATTTGAGGTTTGAAACTGCAACAACTAAGATTAAAGCAACTCCAGATGGAGAATTTCTCCTTGCAACAGGTGCAACGGAACTTTCTTTAGAGTTTTTTCTTGTTGAATGCAAATTTGTTTATTCACGAAATCGATAAATATATGATAGTTGCTAACATTGGTGACTGACTGATGTATTTCAGGCATTTACCCACCACAAGTCAAAGTATATGAGTTGAGGGAACTATCACTGAAGTTTGAAAGGACGTTGATTTCAGAGATAATAAATTTTGAGGTACTGTCCCATCAAACTTTTGCAGTATATTCAATGATCCAATTTGTGGAACACGCCGCTCATTCCATGTTATCATACTGCTTTTGATGTATATTCAGTTTAGTATAGGTGAATGTTGACATTGTAAGTGGCTGCGTTCATTTTGAATCTTTTCATCCTTTCAAAGACACATCAGACATGCACTTGGTGCTGAATTATTTCATGTGAAGCAAATGGCATGCATTAGGTTAATTGGTTGTCTCCTTTCATTTTTGCTTAGAAAGATGAAAATCTATTAGATAAAGAGGAGATTGCATCTAAGGTAGAGAGAAGAGAACAGAACAAAAAGTCGCACCCAAAGGCATTGCTCACATATTCTTTTAATCCGAACAGTCGAACACCAAACTATGCATCGGCGGTACTATAGTTCTCAAGTTAACTGAGAAAATGACAAAAATTGCTCAATATCCTATCCGTTTCCAAAATAATTGTGCTATTTCCCTGTAGAAAACTCAACATAAGGATGAAATCAAACTAGCATACATCTGTTATGTTTTAGATTCCAAGTTTCATCTCTTGTAAGATTATTAAGTAAACTATCCATAAATCTTTTATAAATTTGCAACTAGTAAATTTATATAGATGTTTGGTCGAAGCGTTATCAAGTTGGCGAAATTAGTCAAAGTAGGGAATTTTTTGTGGACGCAGGGAGTATATGTATTATATATCATGCAAAATAGCAAGTGTAGTGTAAAGTCAAAAGGCTGTACTGTTTTTTCTATTACCTAACCCCTTGAACATATGAAGTATAGATATGGTTGGACCCAGTATTGCCATGCTTTGCGTCCTGAAGACAAGATTCCCTCTCACACCAAATTAGCATGTGCTCTGTGAGCATGGACAAAATCCTCCAATCTCTACTGTAATGTGTGTAGAAACATTGTGGTGATTGTTGGGTATGCGTCTGCTGGGTTTCTCACTGCAGAAAACTCACTCCATGCAGTTCTTGTTTCTTTGTCTTATAGTATACTTGGTCCTTATAATTAGTATGGAAAATGATTGGTATACAGACACTGTATACCGCTCAGTTTACCAGTTTACCGACCTTCTTTATGAACTTGTACATTAATAAAATGTACAAATTTGTAAACCTAGTCGGTTGCTTTTGCGGTACACTCTGTCGGTGTATCTGGTGCTGCTCAATTAGTATTCATTGTTTTTCTGTTTACTCATCTGATGCATGCTATATCTAGTTATTTAAAGGAAAGTCTAAGCATGTCCTCTAACATTAGCGGTAAAAGCAGTATTAGGGGAGATGAAGTTAGGGTAGATGGTCAAGAAAATCAACAAAGGGAACAATTTCGATGTTTAGGCTCAGTTATTAATCTAGGTGGGAGATAGGAGATGATGTCAATCATAGAATAAAATCAGGATGGATGAAATGGAAAAGTACATACAGAGTGTTATATGATCGATGTGTACCAGTCAAATTGAAGTTGAAAGTAACGTTCTATAGGACAAAAATTAGACCCATGCTAATGGATTATGGAACTGAGTGTTGGGCTGCTATGAAAAACATGTGTCTCTGAAATGTGAATGCGAAGATGGACGTGGTAAAACTAATAGATAGGATTCATAGTGAACAAAATTATGAGAGGGTGAAATTCGCCCGTATAGTAGATAAAATAAGAAAGTTAAGATGTTGCAGCCACGTACAACATGTGACTCTTAGTGAACCTGTGATAGTATTCGACCATAGCTAACCGTGCGAATGACGCAAAATGATTTATGTAGCCTAACTCAAGTAATTGGGGCTAATGTGGAGTTGAGTTAAGTTTATGTCCTGTATGTGTCGATTCCAATTAATCTACTTCCCTATTACAGACGTTCATTAGGTTTTTAAATAGTTGGAAATTTGGTAATCTAATTTGGAATGATTCTGTCTTATATTGACGTTACATTGACTTGTTCTTCCGTGACACTTCTGCTCATTGTTGTTTGCCTCAAAGAAACTTTTCTCTTCTGTTTTCAGTTCTTTTTGACCAAGTGTCATAATTATTTGCAAGTTTGAGAACAGCTTAAACTTTTCATGAATACAAATATTTCATAACTCATTTGTTGCTACAATAGGTGCTGAGTGACGACTATTCAAAACTTGCATTTCTTTGTGCTGATCGTTCTGTTCGCCTGCATGCCAAATATGGAAGTCACCACAGTTTACGAATTCCAAGGTTTTATACTTTCTTTTCCATACATTTACTCCATTCACCTTATGCTCACTCGTGTATATTTTTTTCCTACTTATTTTCGTTCTGACTCAATCTAAAGAGTTGGCAAACCATTGGTCTTATGTGCCCACTTTCAATTGATGTATTCCAAGTTTTCTGCCCTTCTCATGGATATTTCTTGCTGATTCTGCCTCCTTTGAATAAAAACTTGGCAACTTTCCGTTTCAAGGGTACTATGCTCCATCATGCTGACCATATTATTAATCTATTTGCCCTAGGTATTTATCAGAATACTAGTTCCAGTTACTTGCGTCCGGTGTTATGGTATGTTGGACTTGTTAAAAGCTACTATTTCCTGACAAAAATTGTCAAGATGGCTTTGTTTCATAGCCTAGTTATGGTTCATGAGTTAATCCATTTTCCCTAGGCATTTATCAAAATACTAGTTCCAATATCTTGCATGAGATCTAATGGTATTTTGGACTTGTTACATGTTACTTGCACGACAATAAATGTCAAGGTGGCTTTGCTTCATAGCCTAGTAATGTTTCATGAGTTGAGGGAGATGTGTAGTTGAAAAAAAGAGGTATGTTGTGTGCCAAACTAATACCAGTGCTGGATACATGATGTATGAGCTTGTCAAGCAGAAATAGAGCTTCAGAGGTTTTCTATGCAGTATTGATTCATGTTTTTCAGCAGGGTGGATGAGGTCAAGAATCGTATCCCAGGGCCTCTTACCTTATGATTGGATACGACAAGAGTATATCTGTGTATTTAGACTTTTGCGTCATTGAAGTCTGTATATACCCTGGATAAATGGTCCAGAGCAACTAGGTAGCGAATCATTGGTGTTTCTGTGCATGAGGCTGGGGGATCAGTTGATCACTTGCTCGTCATTGCTTAGTTTGTTGAAATATTCTGTTATCTATTGCTTCTGATGAGCAGTGTTATGCTGAAGACTATAGTCTTCTCTAATGCTGGAACATATCATGCTGGGAAGCAGACTAAGGCCTTTTAGGAAATTTGTTCCCCTTTCTCGCGGTTCATATGACAGATAGGAAAGGACGACGTTGTGGTACAATTGAGTTATTTAGCATAAATTTAATTCATTCGGGTTTTGGCAGTTGGAGAAATTTCCATAGCCCTTTTGAGCGCGCTTTTCATTCCCAATATTGGAGTTCGAGAACCCAATGTTTACTTCTCGATACTTTTAGGTGGTTTCAGTAAGGGAGTTAACCTATATTAATTTTCTCTTTCTTTCGTATTACGGAGAATATTGATTATCTTGCTGAAGTTATGTCATCATACCAGACCTACTAGCTCATGTGTTCGTGATTATCCAGGAAGTGTCATTATGTTTGAAATTGAGAGTTACGTTATAAAAAATTAGATCAACTTATCCAATACTGGTGTTGAGTTTGTTGTCTACACATGTTGAATTTGTTGCCCTATGTTTGAGTATGTGGACTCTTAGGCCATGATTACCTTTAATAATCTTTTGAATAATCACATGAACTTTACTGGTGTTTTTCCTTGAAGTGCTACTTTATTATAACAAAGAGTTTGTTTATTGTACAGGATGGGAAGGGACATGACATATGATTGCTGGTCTTGCGACTTGATTTGTGCTGCCTCTTCACCAGATCTTTATAGAATAAACTTAGAACAGGTTTGTGAACTCTCTTTTAGTAGCTCTGTGGACTCCTTGTTTCACTTCTTTCAGTGCATGCTCTATTTGCAATGACTAAACATGTTCCTAATGTCTAGCCTGTTCTTGAAGCATACTTAAACATTTAATTTGTCAAAAAAAAAAAGTTCATTTGGCGAACAACATCATGTATCCTGTGTCTAGTTGGGACAAAGGCTAAGTTATGCATGGTTGAGTTGAGTTGTCCAGAATTTAATCTTCTTTCTTCCTGTACAATTTTAAACTACTGGGCTACCTTACTAAGGAGTTTATAGAGCTTTCAGGCTTAAATTCACTGTAAACCTTATCCGAAGGAATCCTCCACATAATTATAATTTCTTAATGAGCGATACTACATGCAAAAGATGCCTATAGTTTGCCACCGGTGGGTATAGGCTTGTATTGCTTGTTGCTTAGGCTGTCTGGTTAGTTTACAGAGCCCTGCAGAGAGGGGTGGGCTGTCTTTATAGTGTCTGGATAGTTACTTAAGTGCATGCCGAAAGTTTTAATTTTAAAAGAAAGAAGAAATTCTAATTATTAATGTTAAAATGACTCATTCTAATCTTCTTTTAAAATTGAATGGATATGATTGAACGCCTGCTTAATTAGCATCAGTTTATGAGATGGTTCAACTTTAACCTGTACTGGTAGGATTATTTTCAAGAATGCTGACTTGAAGTATATCTCATTTCGTTGTTGCATGCTAGATCCTTCAGAAGTACTTCTGTTTGTAGCTATAATTCAATCTCCATAAAACTAGTTGGTTGTTTTATTGTTGTTGTTAATATTTTATTTTCTTAAACAGGGGCGCTTCCTATCATCACTTAACACACAATCTCCAGCCCTAAATGTAGTCTCTAGAAGGTTGGTGAAATTTAATGCTGTTTTCTGTCAGTTGGTTCTTATTTGATCCCTTTGCTTATCTAGCTATTAAAACAGTTTTGTTTGTAATACAGCAAGCTTCATGGGCTGGTTGCTTCTGGCGGTGATGACGGTTATGTTGAATGCTTTGACATGCGAACAAGAGCTTCCGTTGGTAGACTAAATGCTCTTGGACCTGCTGGTTATGACGAGGTAGTTTGGTGGCTTCCTGATGTCTTTTTTGTGAAATTATAGTTAGGAATTGTTAAAAGTAGAGATGTGCTACCTTTAGTTCAGGTGCCTGAGTCTCAAAAATCACCGAGATCAAGGAGTATGTTTTAGAAAGAGAATCTCATGAGTTGCACTGGGCATTTTTATGCATAAACTATACAAGGAAACATTAATGCTTTACTTGATTCATGAGTTTTCGAAACTAAAGGGAAGGCATATTTTGTTAATAAAATCTGTTTTGAGTTTGTTACATACTTTCTACATAAAGAAAAGGATCATTGAGTTGGTGTAATTGGTTCGTGGAAAGCGTGTAAAATACTAATATATATTACATCCCAATCGACATGACATCCATGATTGCAAATTGTTTGTGATTAATTTTTGGTTTTTCTTTCATTTCCCTCTAATTGCCAATCCAAGCAGATTACAAGTGTTCGCTGACATTTGCTTCATGGAAGGAAGTAATCGTCAAGTTCTGATTCCAATAACTGGCAGATGGTTGCTAGTCCCGAACAAACTTGTATTAACCCTAGTTGTTACTTGATCATGATTTTTTTCGCGTGCTAGAGTTTTGTGTCATTCTGAGTTAAACAAGTCTTATTGTCTTTTCATTTTCTGAACTTGAGATGTATCAAAATATTGTCATTGTGTTATTAAGTTGAGTTATGGCAGAAACTTATAGGTTGATAAGAGTGACTCCAGTCTGTATGAGTTCCTCTGGACTTCGAATATTTAACACCATACGTGAACTGCAGGAAGTCACTGCTGTAGAGTTTGATAGAGATGGAGGTTATCTCATGGCTGTTGGAAGTAGTGCCGGAAAGGTACACTTTAAATTCTATCTAATGCAGAAATGCTAGTTTGATTGGACAGAAAGGTGCACACTTTACTCCAGCAATGCTGCACCCACCAAAAGAAGTGTACGAAAAATGCACAAAAGTCTAGTTGCCTGATGATAAATTTTAGTAAAATCAAATTAAGCCAACAATGTTTTTATGAACTTTTCGTGTACTTCTTAGTGGATGTAGCATTATTCCACTTTACTCATACTCTCTGGTACAGTAAGAACTTTACATTTGTTTTTGCTGACACAAAGCCATGAGAATTATGGTTAAGAAGTATACTTCCCTTTTCTTGTGTGTCCCCTGCCATGGTTTTAAGAGCACATGGACATTTACGACCTATCAAGAGTATATAATTTAGCTTCCAACTGCAATTACTTTCATTCATCATGTTTATTGTTCGATGATGAGCTCCTTTATTCCTGCCATATCTATGTTAGAAATAAAGACTTATTGCTGCTATTGTGCAGATAATGATTTATGATTTGCGCTCTTCATCTCCTTTAAGGGTGGAGGATCACAAGTAAGTTACCTGTTTTAGGTGGTTATTGATATTATACTTATTATCCTTACACATTTACTTGTGATTACTTAATCACGGTGATTTTATGTTTGCTTATGAACATTCTGGTTCTTGCAATTCTGTTAATTCTCTTCAGGTATGGAAGCGCAATATTAAACATGAAATGGCATCAAACTTTAAATTCTGAGCGAGCAAAGCTAATTACTACAGATAAGCATATTGTCAGGATTTGGGACCCTGATACAGTAAGATTCTCTTTTGTCTTCATGGATTTAATGCTATTTGGTGTATTCTTTAGCTTTCTGACAAAAGTTTTGGGTTTTGGGGATTGGTCTTCTAATTTTGAGATAGCGGGTGTTCTGTTATGATTTTGATTTTAGGCCCCCAAATTCCAAGCCTCACAAAACTCTTAGAAGTGTTCTGAATCTTTTCTGAGAAATTCAATAAATGAGAACTACCTAGTATATACTCCCTCCATCCAAAAAAAGAAAGTCCAACTTTCCTTTCTTGTTGTTCATTTAATCATTTCTGAAAAAGGCTAGGGCTGGTATCGGTTGCCCAGTTCTCAGTTTATCATGCATTTTTCCAAAACCAAATGTATCACACTTCGCACACTTATGTATTTTTTTTAATTAACAAATCCATTCAGTTAATTCTTAACTACCTATCACATATCTCATCTATTACCTCTCTCATATTTTTTTCTCTCTTTAGCACAAATTCCTGTCTCTCTTCTTTTTTCTTTCTTTTCCAAAAATATTCCTAACCTTTTCTGCCATCTCTATCTCACTTCTTACATGGCCCCTCCCCTCTCTCTCCCCTCAATCAACTCATTTCTTACCAACTATGGACAGGTTGCATTGTACAGACAAAAACGAAGCATATAAAACTTCACGCACACAAAAAAGAAATTTAAAAACCTTTGTGTAACCCTAAAACAAAATCACGAGCTCCAAATACCACATCCAAACTGCACATAAAAATTTAGTGGAACATAAAAAATGCTAAAAACAAGTACTCCCTCCACCCCACACTCCAACTTCAAGAGTTACACTTTGACTCGGCAGGGAGAT
>JAOTQG010127366.1:0-10141 GCA_025631175.1 Iris virginica
AAATACAAAGCTTAGTCTAAAAATTTTAATTGTTCATGTATTGATCCCTAAATCAAATATAATTGAGTGATTTTATAGTATTTTAATTTGCAAATAACCTCCTATCTTAAAAAAATCAAATGTCGCATTTAGCACCTAGCATATCCTAAACGAATTCATGCCATATCCTCGTAGAGTTGTAATATCCATACCCTATTCTACCTAGACATATCCGTGAAGTATCATAAATATATTTAAACATACAATTAAAATTTTTAAAACTTGAATGCATATGTGTTTAATAGATATTTGAGTTGTATTCGTATTCAAGGATGTCACGCCCGTGCTTTATGTACCATAACCCTAAACTTGCTTCCTGAAAGAACATGCAACATCGGGTTGATTAGCTTATACTCCCTTATCATGGTAATTGGGTATGTATTAATTTAACGGTAATCTGATTCTATTTAGCTAATAGGGTAGTTTAGTTACAAAATTTCGTTTAGCTATTTGGATGAACTTTGTTTATTCAATTGTTAAAATTCGAGTAATCTGCCAAAATTGAAATCTTTAGTGTACTAATGTGTCAAGTAAAATAGTACAAGGTGGTAACTCGAACAAAAAAGAACACGATCGCTTAAACCTCGACTAAACCCGTCCCGACAGTTTGAGAAAACGAGTTGACCGGAGTCAGCCTTCTCTTATCCCAAATTCAAAAATTTCTCTCATTCGCAAATGACTTCACTGACACAATTCACTCCAATCTCTCCTCCAATTCGTCGGACGCACAACAACCGGAAAATTACTCACAACCGGCGGGGAGTCGTATTTCCGTCCCAGAAATGGCGGTGCTCAGCCTCCGAACAGCCTCAATTACCACCGCCGGGTCCAAGGCAGCAGCGACGGTTTAAGGGCAAGAAATCCGAGTCGTCAGACGGAATAGACCCTGTTGGCTTCCTCCCCAAGTTCGGCATTTCCAATAAAGCCTTCGCCGTCTTCCTCCGCGAACGGTAATTTTGTGTGTGAATTTTATGTTTGTCTCAACCTATTCGGAAAGCATGCGATATAATTATGTATACATAATTGAGAGGTTGCTTGTTTTGTTTTACAGGTATAAATTACTGAAAGACCTGAAAGATGAGATCTTAAAGCGCCACATGAATTTAAAAGACATGTCTTCTGGGTCAGTCTTGCAATTCATTGTTCCTTTCCCCAGCTCTTTGTTTACTTCATTATATGTACCTTTGGAGATTATGGTTACTATTCAAGTTATTATGTTTTATGTTTAACTTATATTAAAAGGGGTCTTTTCTTTGTGCAACTATGCTGTTCCGGAATACTAAGTAGATTCTGGAGAATAATGCTCTTTTATTAGTGAATTTTCTGTAAGCAATTCTTTTTCTTTCTTCTTTTGCTTAACTATGCTGAACATACTTCATGCATTCTAGGTACGAATTATTGGGAATGCACCGCAACGTGCAACATCGGGTTGATTTCATGGAGTGGGCTCCAGGTTTGGCGCCGTATCCAGTTGATGAAGTTTATAAGCTATTTTTACTTCGTTTACATTTTTGAAATTCAATGATATTTGCAAACTAAACCCATCCATATTGCTTTTCTTTAGCTCAAATTTAACAGTCTTTTAAGTTGAGTTAAATCCACGAATGAGCTTATGAGAACCCCTGACCTGGGTTACTTATGCGATGATTGCATTTACATTAAAAAAAAAAAGAAGGGCTAAATCTTCCAATCTCTTGCATTTGTTGGTTTTCAAGCAATTTAGCCCAATTTCTCCTGACTTGGGTTACACGCTGATTGCCTTTAAATTAAAAATGGCTAAGTATTTAGATATTTTGCTAGTTTCCGACTACGAGTAACGTAAGCCCATTCTCTCTCTCTCTCTCTCTCTCTCTCTCTCTCTCTCTCTCTCTCTCTCTCTCTCTCTCTCTTCCTTCCCTCCTCACGTACGCACACATTGTTTTTACTCTAATTTCTTCTCTTTCATTCTCTGTTTGTTGATTAATTAAGGTGCTCGATACTGTGCAATTGTTGGCGATTTCAACGGGTGGTCACCTACAGAAAATAGCGCAAGAGAGGGTCATCTTGGTCACGATGATTATGGATATTGGTTTATCATTCTTGAAGATAAACTGCGGGAAGGACAAGAACCAGATGAGCTCTACTTTCAACAGTACAACTACCAGGATGATCACGATAAAGGCGACAGTGGTATTAGCATTGAGGAAATATTTAAGAAAGCAAATGATGAGTACTGGGAACCCGGAGAAGACCGCTTTATAAAAAATAGGTATGAAAGTGTAGCCAAGTTATATGAGCAAATATTTGGACCTAATGGGCCTCAGACAGAAGAAGAATTAGAAGATATACCAGATGCTGAGACAAGATACAAGGCATGGAAAGAGCAGCATAAAGACGATCCACCCAGCAACTTACCACCTTGTGATGTGATTGACAATGGAAAAGAATATGACATTTTCAATGTTGTGAATGATCCCGTTTGGCGAGAGAAGTTCCGCAGTAAGAAGCCTCCTCTTGCATACTGGCTTGAGACTCGCAAAGGAAAAAACTCATGGCTTAGAAAATATACACCTGGTATTCCTCATGGAAGCAAGTACAGGGTGTATCTTAACACCCCCAGTGGGCCTCTGGAAAGAGTTCCTGCATGGTCTACTTATGTGCTTCCAGGTACACTAGTGTTGCTTGCATTAAATAAAATAAAGCTCTGTCTTGTGTGTGTATTTATTTAATCTTTTTCTCTTCGCTTGTTTTGTGGTTAATTTCTTTGATGCCTTACCTGCCCGATATGGAATAAATCATGGGAAAGTGAAAATGATGCATAATTAACATGGGCCAAGAGTAAATGATGGGAAGCATGATAAACTTTCACTTTGCTCTTTTGGATTTATGTCGGACCTTACTTCTAGTTATTTTAGCTTAACTACCATATGGGTTTAGCATGAAAAGCAAGTGGTATACTGGAGCTTATAGACTTCTTTATTTGAAAAAAAAAAAAGTCAAAAAAAGAGAAGAACTGTACTGCCTTACAATTGCTTCTGCCTGAGCTGTGCATAACTGTTTTAAGATTCAACTCATAGACAGAGATATAACTGTGGTTTGTAGCCCTAATCAGCCACCTAACTTTATACTTATACGAAAAAAACCCTAGTCTTGCATCATTGAGTCTCATATTAGTTTCTTAGAGCTCCATAAATTAGTGACCAAGATTTGGTGGTTGGTTATTAATTGTTGCCTTCTTTTTTAAAGAAAGAAATACCTGCATTACTGAATTTGTTAGTAATGTACAGACACGGATGGAGATCAGGCTGTTGCTGTCCACTGGGAGCCTCCTCCTGAATCCGTATACAAATGGAAACACAGTCACCCCAAAGTTCCAAAGTCTCTGCGTATATATGAATGCCATGTTGGAATTAGTGGTCAGGAGCTGAAAGTAGCTTCATTCGGTGATTTTAGGGAGAAGGTAACTTCCCAATTTATTGCTCTTTGTTTCTTTCATACCCGTTTTGTTGAGTGCATGTATTTTTTTATTTCTTTTTTTGTTGTGCATCCAATTTTACTGTCTTCATAATTCATGCAAGAAACATCATATATAATAAAAAATCTGAATTGTCTTAGGTCCTCCCTCACGTCAAAGAAGCTGGGTATAATGCAATTCAGTTGATTGGAGTTGTTGAGCACAAAGACTATTACACAGTTGGTTACAGAGTGAGTGTGATTATGGTTCCTTGATCATCATCATTTTTAGCTTTATTCCATTACAGAAATATATAATAGCTGATCCTGTTTTTTGTTTGCCTCCTTACAAATAAACATTAAATTGATGACTGGATGCTTCCCCCCCCCCCTTCTTTAGAAGTGCTAACTCTTGGTTGAAAAGGAATATGGGTAGGCCATGTAAATTCATCAGCTGTACCACAACTAATAATTTTACATTATTAATGCTAAAATTGTCAATATTCTAAGGAATTAGTGAACTCTACTGAAATTCTGTATGATGGTTAGGTTTAGTTTGCTTACAGTACTCCAATTTCACGAATAGCAGCTATCTTAAAGACATGATCCATTTAGCAATTGCCTACACATTTTCACTTTCATATGGATGGCATGGTCATTCATTATGTTTAGAGGTCCACCTTGTATGCTCTGATAATTTTCTTATCTATAGACTCTGATTCAGTTGCAAAGTTAAGAACACATTTGTATATCCTAGTTCTGCTAATGCTGAATCTAATCATGTTCATGCAGGTGACCAATTTGTTTGCGGTTAGCAGCCGCTTCGGGACTCCTGATGACTTTAAGCATTTGGTTGATGAAGCACATGGTTATTATTGAGAACATTTTTTGATGCACTTAATTCATAATTTGATTTAAGGCTATGTTGCTTGTTTTCTTTCAACTTTAGCTATAGCAAATCCATTTTCCCACTTTGGTGTCGCAATCCTTATAGCTGATTACTGAATGTTATCTGCTGCTGGTTTGTTTGTATAGAAAATTAATTTGCTACATTGGGCATTGAGCGAAGACATAGATTTAGTGACTGAAAAGTAGTAATTAGATGCCGTCAACTCGCATAGGCTATGTCTAATTACTATATGAACCTCTTGTGGTCTTGCATAATTTGTCCTATTAAAACACAACCAGTTAGATAGTCAGCATTGAGAATTGGCCCTAGCTGTACACATTGCGTGAGTGAACCATAGTGGATACCTTCGAATGATGCATTTCGCCATTGTTATTATTACCATTGTGTCTATTTAGCCACTGTAACATTTATGCACATTTAATCTTTCCTAACATGCAGGCCTAGGACTTCTCGTCTTCTTGGACATTGTCCATTCCTATTCAGCAGCGGATGAGATGGTTGGATTATCTCTTTTTGATGGATCAAATGACTGCTTCTTTCATACTGGTAAATGCGTAGGGCCTTGAGGTTCATAGGGAGCTAGTTCCTTCGTTTGGTTGTCTTTGTGCTTGTGCTTTTTGAATTCATATTTTCCTGATGTAATTATAAGTTCTACTATTTTTGGGTAAAATTCAACATGGGAACTGGTGAGTAATGGTCATACACACCAGGCAGTATTTCATTATCTTTCAACCCTGTATCCAACTTTTCCTTCGTTAAATAATAGGTAAACGTGGGCATCACAAGTTCTGGGGTACCAGAATGTTCAAATATGGAGACCTTGATGTGCTGCATTTTCTTCTCTCGAATCTGAATTGGCAAGTCTGAAGTATCACTATTCTTCAACTTACCTTTTTGTGTTTAGTTTGTTAGAACTTCTATGCTGCAGTTTTGACTACGACCACATCCTTTTCATCAATTTCTTGTTAAGGGAAAGTGGTATTATCTGAAATTATCTTGTAAAGAAGGTATTCTTGCTGGATATGGAATTTGACAGGTGGGTGACGGAGTATCATGTTGATGGTTTCAATTTTCATTCACTCTCATCAATGATGTACACACACAATGGCTTTGCTTCATTTACCGGTGATATGGAAGAGTAAGCCATCAGTGACCTTGTTTTCTTAATAATCAAAAATAGCTTTGTTCATAAAGTTACACAAGTATTTGGCTATCTGGAGCTTGCCATACAACGAATAATATTGAAGAAACCTTCATCTTTCAGAGTCTTGATGACAATTCATTGATTATGAGTATTTGCAGGTTCTGCAATCAGTATGTTGACAAGGATGCATTGCTATACCTCATCCTGGCAAATGAGATATTACATGCTCTTCATCCTAACATAGTAACAATTGCGGAGGATGTAAGTAACTTGTGCTCTCCTCAATTTGCGCGAATCTACTATCTTTCTGGGTTTACATGTGTTTGCTGGTTGTTAACTGTTATTCTAGAAAATTTCCTCATTTTTTGAAACCTTTTAGCAAGCACCAACAATCACCATCGGCTGGCTGCGTATACGCTTACGATGCATTCATGCTTACTATTTGGTTCAACTTTTATGACTTTTCTTCACTGCCTCCTAAGAAGAAACTCTAGAATGTCCTGGAGGGTTTACTGCACAATGATGCCAGAAAGCATATGATATGCTGCTTCCCGCAGTAAAATTGGTGGTCAGTTTACAGACAGCAGATACAAGTTCTCTGCTAGCCAAAAGTCTACGTAACAATTCCCGCTTTAGAATATTAACATGATCTATTGCCCTGGTGCAGTGCAAATGTGTAATTTGCTCATTACTATCTGTTCGTATTAGAATTTGGGAGGAGTAGAATAGCTGTTCGGTGTTCGCCTTCTTGGTTTTAGCCCTGCAACCCTCATCGCTTGGCTTTATGTACCGCTTATTTTGATTGTTTATGATGTCCTCTTGAATATATTTTCCCAGGCAACACTCTATCCTGGACTTTGTGAGCCAACTTCTCAAGGTGGATTAGGGTTTGATTACTTTGTGAATCTGTCAGCATCTGATATGTGGTTGTGGTTTCTTGAGAATGTTCCTGACAATGAGTGGAGCATGAATAAGGTTGCACCATCTATCCATCAAACTTCTTGCTTTATAATTGCTTGAACTCCAGCTCTCTTAAGGTTCTGCGTCTTTAAAAAAAAAATATATATATTTCCCATATTTGCAGATAGTAAACACACTAGTAGGCAACAGGCAAAGTGCAAATAAGATGCTGTTGTATGCTGAAAACCACAATCAGGTCATTTTATTTCCCTGTTCTACTTGAAACGACTCCTCTAAGAATTTCAATGTATCCTCATTCTCTTTTTCCTTTAATGTACTGTTGTTTATTACTTTCTCATCATTATATCTTGCTTGGCAGTCCATATCCGGAGGTCGGTCATTTGCAGAAATGTTGTTTGGTCAAAATATGGAGCGTTCCTCAATCACTAACGACTCAGTTCTTCGAGGTTGTTCATTGCATAAGGTTGGTTGGACCGTTATTTGATCAAAATTCGTCCGGAGTGTGCTTTTCAACATTTTTCACTCGAGTATTAGAACCGAAATTCAAAGATTGCACCAGAAAACTGGATTTAGTTGCAGCTAGTCAATGCACCTTTTTGCCTAAATGAAGGAGTCCTTTATACTAAGGACTCATTTTGCTTCTTGATGGAGAGTCATAAACGTTTTGTCTTAACAACTTATTACCTGGCGACTATTCAGATGGATTTGCACTAGGCTGGCTTCCAAAGCAAAGATAAAATTTATGGTTTGTGAGAACTCTGAGGCGCTACAAAGTACAAAACTGAAGACACTCTTAAAGCCACACATTTTTTTTTCTAAAATTATACAAAGTTTTTTTTTTTTTGGTAAAGGAGAAGAATTCTAATTGATAGTGAACAGAGACCCACTAAGAAGAAATGAAAGTGAGAGGGAAAAGAGGGATAAAAGTAAAACTGAAAGGATTAATATTTTTCATATTCTTACTGTTTCTTTTGGGTCACTATTTTTATTTTCTGACATATCTTCGAATATCAATTGTTTGCGTGAATAAGATGATCAGGTTAATTACATACACAATTGGTGCTCGTGCTTACCTGAACTTCATGGGAAATGAATTTGGTCATCCAAAAGTGAGTATCTTCATTCGTTTGTACGTCCGTTCTTTCTTATTCTTTTTTTTTCTTGGCGGATCTCTATGAAGACCAAAACACATACTTACACTGGTAAATATTGTTCACTCAGAGAGTAGAGTTTCCTATGTCGAGTAACAAATTCTCGTTTTTGCTTGCTAACCGTCGCTGGGATCTACTTGCAAAAGAAGTTCATCAACATATGTTTACCTTTGATAAGGTGCCACTCTTTCTTATATATTACTTGACCTTGTACTCACCGTGTTCTCATCTGCCCTTTATGGGGATTTGCAGAAATAGCTACCATTTGCTGGCTTAAAATTTGTAAAACATTGATTATTACTCTACTAGCAATCTGAGTAACACTTTACCTTTTATTTAGGACATGATGAGGTTGGATGAAAAGGAAAGAGTATTGTCAAGAGAGCTTCCTAATATTCACCATGTCAACGATAACAATATGGTAAGGTGATCCTCTGTCAACATGAATACGTTGGTTGCATAGTTGGGTTGAGTGTCCTTCGGTGTGTCAACGCAAAGTGGTCTGAGGCTCTGAGCCAGTCCCCCTTATGTGAAGTAATGGTGTTTAGATCCTTCCAATGATATTGCTGTTGAGAAATGATCTTTGCAGTACGTTTAAGCAAGTCTGCACACACAGTGATAATATATATATATATATATATATACACACACACACACACACACTAGGTATGCCCATGCCCGTCGGCACTTGGTGCAATTATTGTTTTTAATTATATGTCTTAATTGATGAAGTAAAACATTAATTCAAAAAATTGAAAAACTGGGGGGAATAGGGGGAATGTGCAAAGAATTGATGGCTCATATTGTGTGAATCTAATGGTTGAGAATTTGATGCTACCTAGGTGTCAAATCATGATGCATTTTATACTATATATATATATATTTATTATAGGGTTTTAATCCCCGCTGACTCATCGAAAGGATAAAACGAACAGGAAGAGCATCGAGGTGAACTTTTGTCTGGATCAATCCCGGGATTATGAGAACCTAAATATTTTGAGAACCGTGAGAACTAACTTAGATCCAGTAGGCATTGCTCTTAGATTCAATACAATCTAAAGCAAATGCATATTGAATCGAGAGCAATGCCTACTGGATCTTAGTTAGTTCCCATGGTTCTCACAATATTTACCTGATTGGATTTATTTGATGCCCACATATGTGATTTTAACATATAGGTCAAGTTCATCTTAATAATCCTATTTGATTCGTTTATTTATTTACTCAATATATTCCTACTAATTCCCCAAAAAGCAAAAGTTTCCACATTCAAGCACATGAATATTTGCCGATAACATCATGATAGGTGATATCTTACTTGAGAGGACCTTTTCTCTTCATATTCAACTTTCATCCTTCAAATTCATACGACAGTTATGGTGTAGGCGTGGAAGAAGCCGGAGAATATCAAGTAAGTCGTGGCTGCTCTCTATTGTATTGCCTTTTCCCAGTCTACAATAAAGCTTCTGTTACTCTAATGAAACCTTTACAGTTTTGTGTTTAGTATTTTTATATCCCTTCTTTGTTCTTTACACAGAATATAAAATAAAATTCTGTTTTTTTTTATATTCAATTTATGGTTATTAATTACTGCCACAGGTTATACTGAATACTGATGAGAAAAAATATGGCGGTCAAGGATTTATTGAGCACAATGAATACATTCGGAAAACCATTAGTAGAAGGTACTTGATGGCTTGCATCCATCCTTCTTTGCATTCTTCCTACATTTTTTTCCTACGTTCCAGCACGATATTCTTTCTTTGATTGAGGCTGCTTTCATTCCAGGGTTGACGACGTACGAAATTGCTTGGAAGTGCCACTTCCCAGTAGAAGTGCCCAGGTGGGTAAACTCTTCTGTCTCTTTGACTTGATGAAAATTTTGGATGGTTTTTGATATTTTGAGTATATTTGATCTTTTACACTAGGTGTCCTTACCTGGAAAAACCAAGTTAGATAGATAGGACGAATTGCATTTTAGTGTCCCGAAGTTTTCACATGAGTTGCGATCGGGGTTCCCAAGTACCAAAAGTTGTAATTTAGGGTCCAACGTTGCATTTTCGTAGCAATCGAGCTCTGTCAATGTGGGCAGCAGTGTCAAGGGTCCCAAGTTTTGAGGGACATAATTGTTTTTGACATTAAACAAAAAAAAACTATGAGCATTTGACATATTACCAAAAAACGAAAAGAATAAGAAAAATAGAACTAATTAAACCCATCACACACATGCCATTTCCAATCCCCCATCCATCTCCTTCTTCCCTTCCCTCCCACCCCTTTAAATCTTCTCCTCCGCCTAACTCCCCATTTCTAACCACACCCCTAGCCGCAGCCGATCCTTCTTCCTTTCAAGATCAGCACCCCTGCCACCTTCCTCCCTCTTAAGGTCAGCGTTACCGCTTCTTCCGCCCTCTCAGGTCTGCGCCTACCCTTACTCTTTGACCAATTTAGGTTCCTTCCTGCTACCGCCGACAACTCCTCTCTCCCTCACAATAAACCCACCCTCCTTTACGTGCAGCCTCTTTCCCCTCCCAACCATCGCCA
>JAOTQG010127377.1:0-10140 GCA_025631175.1 Iris virginica
CTAGCATATGAAATGGGTGCATAAGGATGTTGTGCTCAGCCTGGAAGACAATCATGAAGTTGAAAGTCCCAGAGATTTTTAGAGGCATACCATCAGAAAAACTTCCTTGATCGATTGGGGTCACTTGAGTTTCTTCTTCTTCTTCTTCTTCTTCTTATTATTATTATTTATTTTGCTTTCCTTTTTCTTATCTCCCGCACAACGAAGGATGCTAAAGTAGAATGTTTGATTTGTTATGGATATTCATATTATTATTAGGATATTCACAATGTGTTTATTATAAGATTTATAGGAACACTTGAGTCGATTGAAGAACATAATGAAAGGTTTGGTAATGAAGTACATATTCTAAAGTGGTTGATGTAGATCAACCGGATGAAGAAATGCTCTAGAAAAGTTCACCTTCACTTTTCATCTTTAAATCTTTGTATTCACTCTCACTGCCGAAAAATAAAATTTATTTATAAATGAAAGCCTTATGAAAGAATGACGTGTTAATAGGTTTATAATGCTCTTAGAGCAAATCCATGGAAGGAGGTATAAAAATTATTCAATCCAGTGGTGAATTGTAGAAGGTATATGATTGGAGGTAAATTTGAAGAGACAAAATTTATCTTTTCAAAATTGAGAAGATAAATTTACTATTCTAAAATTTTTAAAAAAATCTTCTTAAATACATCTCTTTTTAAAAGAAAAGAATTATTTTTTATAAAAGAAAAATAATATAAAAAAGGGATTAGCTATATAACATCCCCACTAGTTGTAGGAAGTTATCAATGTCCCCATTTTTACTTTTCCAAAATATCCTCACTTTGTAATTTTTAATATTTATTTAGAGGGATAAAAATGTCAAAACTGTGTATAGAAAAATGTGTTTGATAATTAATTATCATCTCAATCATTGTCCTAATCAATGTTTCAATCATTGCATATATACTTTTTACATGCATTAAATACAAGCACATTTTTCTATACATGATTTTGATATTTTTACCCCTCCGAATAAATATTACAAATTAAAAAATAAGAGTATTTTGAAAAAATAAAAATGAAGGCAAATACTTTCCCATTTATCTTTCCTAATAATGATACTCTTAGCGGTGTTTAACGTTCATATTTCAAAGCAAAAGAGAGAGAGAGAGAATGTAACTAGCGCACTTCCAAGTTCAAACACCGAAGTCAACCAACCCGGAGTCCTTGTACGACGTCGTATTGGTTCGTCCTCCTTTTCCCCACCGGCGATCTCTGCAACTACCCCTAGTCCTTGGATGAAGATATCTTGGAAGACGAGGGTTTAGACTTTTTAGAGAGAGAGAGAGAGAGAGAGAGAGGAAGAGGAGAGATGGATCAGTCTTTCTTGATGATGCTTTCAAACCTACTACACCTCCAGAACCAACTAGAACCCGCCACCTCCCTCCTCTCCGACAGCCACTCATCCTCCACCCCATCCTCTCTCCTAACCACCACATCCGCCGCCCCTCTCCTCTTCTTCACCATCGCCTCCGTCCTCTCTTACCTCGCCACCTCCCGCACCTCCCCCTCGTCTTCCCCTCCCCAACCCTCCTCCCCCTCCTCCTCCGCCTCCCAATTCTCCGTCCCCGCTTTCCGAGCCCTCTCCACTGAACGCATCTGGGCCATGGAGGCCCCACTCCGAGACGCCCAGTGGCGCTCCCTCTACGGCCTTTCCTACCCCGTCTTCACCACCGTCGTCGATAAACTCAAACCCTACATCGCCCAATCCAACCTCTCCCTACCTTCCGATTACGCCGTCGCTATGGTCCTCTCCCGTCTCTCCCTCGGCCTTTCCGCCCAAACCCTAGCCAAACGCTACTCTCTCGAACCCTACCTCGTCTCCAAGATTACTAACATGATTACCCGCTTACTCGCCACCAAACTCTACCCGGAATTCATTAAAATCCCTGCTGGACGACGTCGCCTCCACGAAACCACTGCCGCATTCGACGAAATCACCTCCCTCCCCAACATGTGTGGCGCTATCGATGCCACTCATATACGTCTTCGCCGCCTGCCATCGAATCTCCCTAACCCTAACATTTATGCCTCGCCTTATGGATTCCCCTCCGTACAGCTCCAGGTGGTGGCTGACCACAAGAAGATCTTTTGGGACGTTTGCGTGAAAGCCCCCGGTGGGTTCGATGATGCTGCGCATTTTAGGGACAGTTTGCTCTACAATAGGTTGGTTTCAGGGGACATTGTTTGGGAGAAGGTTTTGAATGTTAGGGGACACCATGTGAGGCCTTACATTGTTGGAGATTGGTGTTATCCGTTGCTGTCGTTCCTGTTGACACCTTTCTCCTGGAACAGGACGGGTAGTCCGGCACAGAATGCGTTTGACGAGGCCCTGATGAAGGGGAGGAAAGTGGTGGAAGATGCTATTGGGTTGTTGAAGGCTAGGTGGAGGATTCTGCAAGACATGAATGTGGGGCTGAATCACACACCTCAGACGATAGTGGCCTGTTGTGTGTTGCATAATTTGTGTCAGATTGCTAGAGAACCTGAGCCGGAGTTGTGGAAAGAGCCGGAGGAGAGTGGGCCTGTGCCAAGGGTGTTGGAGAGTGAGAAGTCTTACTATTATTTTGGAGAAAGCTTGAGACAGGCACTGGCGGATGATCTTTACCAGAGGCTTTCTTCAAGATGAAATTGCTTTTTTTTCGAGAGAGGCCTCGTATTTCATATGTTTGGTTCAGTGTAAGAATGTTCTTTACCTTGTTGTAACTTGTCACTAGAGAATCAGTTTGCTTATCCTTACTAGTTTAGTGTTAGATGTAGATTTCGTTATAGTATGTAATCTTATCTGCTGCGACTTCTTCTTGTAGTTTCCATCAGGCAAGCTAATTAGATTGTGGGAAATTAATGTCAGATAATTTGAATGGGAGAAGGGCTCATTGCTCATTCATCTTCAATCTAAATTGCTTAGCAATCATGTTTTGCTCTCACGTCTGGTCTAGTTTGCTTAAGTTTCAACTTGTTTTTAGAAGCTAGTTATGACCCGCTCTTAGATTGGATAAATTGCAGTGTGATAAACTTGAATGCTACCTGTTTGAGTTCGTTTGGCACTACCCAGCAAATTCGGGCTGAATACGACCGCTACAAATCGTCCAGAGGTAATGTTTAATGAGGACTCCCTTTGAAGAGGGTTGGTAGCAAGTAGTAAGTATAACTATAAGTTGGTCTTTGCTTTTTTGTTGTGTTTAGTGAGAAAAAATATATATACAGTACTTCAATCCACATTGTGGGTAGCGCTGAGCCCTGCTTAAGCAAACTTCTGGTAGGTTAGAGCAAGTATAGGAGCTAAGCATTAGCTTGTGTTTTACACAACGGCTGCAGTCTATCTAGCAATGAGGCGTGCTGCTTAGAGGCTCAAACCATTTTTTTATACTTCGCACTTCATTCCTTGACTTAGAATATGATGAGCTACTGAAAGTTTGCAAGTGCAATCAACCGGTGTGAGGTTTAGCTCCCACTACATGGGATGTTTGCAAATTGGAACATTATGACACGATGTATGCAATAAAAGTGCCAAGTAGAAAATCAAAATATCCTAAGTCAAGGTATTACACCTATAAGGAGGAGAGCATTTGTTCTCACTCTTTTAAGTGATAAAGAGAACTCTTATGGGAACAAAACTTTTTAACTTAATCAAAAATATTTCATTTATTCAAGAAAGATTTGACTGAAACTTAATGTAACATTTTCTTTCTACTTGTTCATGGGCCTAAATACATACTAAAATTCGAAATCCTTCTACTAAAAAAACAAACAATATAATCACAGTCATCTCCCCTTATCTTTGTTTGCATAATTTGCTTCCTTGCAAGACTCAAACTTATCCAGATCTTCAAGGACATCCGCAAAGCATCTTTGGTGTTAACCTCATCCTTTTCCTGGCAAGCAGATTCAAGTGAGGAGATTCTTTGCCTCTGAATTTTGTTGAGTGTTTGTGACTCTACAAAATAAAGCCATTAATCAGACAGAGCAAGCACTTAACATCATATTCTAGTACTATATATCACAAAGAGAACGAAAACCCTCTTTAAGGTTAATGGTAGGTGAAGCTAGGAAATGGAAAATTATATTTTATAAAACTTTTGATGGGAGATTATCATCAAGGCAGGATTGGAAGCACAACAGTGCTGAGCCTGCTGAGAGTACAAACAAGAAAGTAGGTCCAACAAGCTATTTCAATTATTAGATGACACAATCCCAATAAAAATTGAATAGGACACTAGCGGTACTCATTTCGCCAAAACCATATATGTATGAAAATGAACACCACGGGATGAATGTCCAAAACAGAGAAGTACACATGCACATTCAGCGGTAGTGCCATGTCCATGATTATCATCGAAAATGTGAGTTGCAGAAAAAGAAAACGAAGAAAAAGCCAAAAATGAACACCACGGGATGAATGTCCAAAACAGAGAAGTACACATGCACATTCAGCAGTAGTGCCATGTCCAGGATTATCATCGAAAATGTGAGTTACAGAAAAAGAAAACAAAGAAAAAGCCAAATAAGAATTCATACAAGTAGAGAACACCATGTTATGTTAATCAGAAGAACAGGAATGTCTATCAAATCTGACCTATGTGCAAACCTGCGATTTAAACATCTCTTTAACTGATTTAGTCGGTCACACCCCGGAAGGATTATCCATGCACCAAACCAATGTTCAAAGAGAAAAAGCATATACGTCTAAAGAGAAAAAAACTTAAAAAGAGAAAATCAAGTTTAGAGTAGTTTGCTCTACTATGCAGAATAGGGTGATTTCAGACTTCCTCTTGTAACATCTGCCACCTATTAGCTTCCCTGCACCTCCTTTTTCCCTCGGTTGGTAACTGTACTTCCTCTTATAACAATAGCATGTGGCTATCATGAGCATTGCCATCCCACCAAGCTGACATCTTTGCTGAGAAATGAAGGGTTACAGAAGTAAAGGTTTCGAAATTAGTTTCCTTGCATCCCCACCATATAACGCAGTAAAACATATATTGAGCATATGTCGGAATAGAAAACCTTGTTCAGCTCAAAGGTGGTGGTGTACACGATGCGACGACACAACCGTCACAGGAGAAAAGGAAGAAATCAAGAAAGCTAAGAAGAGGTAAACCAACCAGTTTTTGTGTCTTGAAAATTTTCTGATCAACTTTAAATATGTTATCTGCACATATGAATAGTTTCTTTTCTCGTGTTCATTTAAAATGCATATACTTTGTTTCTATGATCAAAATCTGTTTTGGAAAATTTATCATTTTGTCTTCTTCTTGTAAGAGTTCGATTTCCACCTTCCTCTAGCTTGATTGCTCACGTGTTGATTAATTTCCTGGGCAATAGTTTTCTGTCAAAGGGAAAAAAGCCCCCATTCATCTTCAATCTGAACGACTTGTGCTTTTGATGCAGTCATTCAAATCTGCAAGCAGAAGGGCGTTTTCTAGTTCCTCCATCATATTCAACTGGTATTTTTATATTTGTAATTTTCGGTAATGCATCATCTACAATAAAGCAGATTGTCCAATCTGAATTTTCAAACTAATTTGATTGGAGAATTTCCATGGCTTATCTAAGGCACCTTCAACAGGGTTATTCTTTTCATACTTCATACTAGTACAATAACACTAGATCTCTCCTAGGTAACAACGAGAATAAAAATACAAGTTGAAATTTAAAAACCAATAACTAACCTAAGAATAATTAAACTGTTAAATCATCCCACTGAAACTGCAATCAGAGCGTACAAATAAATTCAACTTAAAAATACATCAATATTCTAACTAATCTACGAAGAATTTCTTTAATACCTTAATGGATCAGGAAATTGAAAACCAATAACTTAAAAATGCAACAAAAGATTTAACTGTAGATTCATCCCTATTAATCTATAAATACCATCGATAATCATGCAGACGTATTAGCAATAAGGCAAATGAAGAACTAGGGGAAATGGGGAGATGGAATGAGATATATATATAGAGAGAGAGAAGTTGCACCTTGAGAGAGAGAGAGAGTGGAGGGAGAGAACAACAATAATCGCAAACAATGGTGGATGATTGCAGTATATCAGAGGAAGAGGAGCCCAACAGTTTTCTTTCGCTCCTTTCCAAAGGGTAATGGAATGGTCAATGGTCGGGACTTAAGGTGGAAAGCCCATTTTAGGAATTTCCTTAAATGATGATTCCTTAGGATTTAGGAATGACCTTTCCGTTCTAGGTTGGTCTACCAAACATACGGCTGGAATGGGCTTGACAGAATGGACTTTCCTTTCAGACCGGAATCACGCATACCAACCAAACCCTATGTTCCTATTGGACAAAAGGAATACACTGATGATCATTGACGGAAACAATAAGCTACTCAGTTATACAGTTTACTCTTCCGCAAAGGCAGTCCTGCCACTGTTTGGGAAAAGGCCATCCTTAGCCATTTCAGCAAGAATACTAAATACCGCTTCCATATTCCCTTCTTTGCAGTTTATCCCGACAAGGACTTTTGCAAGCTCAGCATCATTGAGCTGACAACTTCTCAGTAAGTTCTCTATCACTTGATTTGCCTCGTCACTCATCCCACCTTTCACAAGCTCTTTAATTAATGCAATAACCGCAGCAGTATGAGGAATGAATCCGTTCTTCAGCATCTCACTGTATAGATTAAATGCTTTTTGTAGATTCCCAACCCTACAGTGGCCATGTATCATAATATTGTAAACTGCTTCGTTGGCCCTTTGGTTTCTCTGGAGCATGGATTCAAAAACTCGATCTGCTTCAACCATCAAACCCTTCATACAAAATCCCTTTATGAGAGCTACCACACTCCTGAATTCCATGCTGCTACAATTGTCTATCAATGCATTATATGTGACATCATCTGGAACAGCATTCTGATAATACAACTTGAAGAGAAGCTGCTTTGCTTCCCTTGTCCGAGCTTGTTTGCTAAGACCATTGATTAACACACTGTAGGTAACAATATCGGGAAGCAAACCCTTCCTGATCATTTCATCATGCAAATTGAGAGCACTTGTTATATCTCCTTCAACACAATAAGCATTTATCAAGGTAGTGTATGTACATTCATCAGGCGGCAAACCTAAACTCAACATCTTTTGGAAAAGTTCACAAGCTTCGGTCAGCTTCTGCAGCTCGCAAAGACCTTTTATCAGTGATGAATACGTAACAGCATCCGGTGAAATCCCATTCTCAACCATCTCACGATTCATTTGAAAAGCCTTATTCAAGTCCTGATTCCTACAATACCCGGATATAATTGTACTGTAACTAACGACATCTGGGGTCAAACCCTGGTCGATCATATACTGAAAAACACCTAAAGCATCTCCCATATTTCCTGCTACTGTGTGTCCGTTAATTAAAGCGTTGTAAGTCACAATGGAAGGTAAAAACCTACTGGTTTTCATTTCATCCAAAATCTTGTAAGCTTCATCCATTAATCCCTGTTGAGAGAAGCCATCAATCAAAGTCGTATACGTTCTCTCATTTGGATATATACCCCTAACACGCATTTGCTCGACAAACTCCATTGCTCGGTGTAAGTTCTTCGCTTTACACATGCTGTTGATCAATGAAGTATAGGTAACAACATTCGGACGGACCCCATTTCTCATCATCGCCTCGTACAAAAGAAGCGCTTGGTGAAAATCTCCTGCTTGACAATACCCATTCACAAGCGTATTATAAGTCACTTCATCCGGCACAATCACACTACGTCTCATCTCATCGAGAACCTCACTAGTTTCCTTCATCCTCCCTTCCCGACACAACCCATTAAGTATCACATTATAGGAAATCACATTCGGCTCTACATCCTTCGTCGACATAAACTTGAACAACCGAAATGCATCGTCAAGCCTCCCCACCTTACAATAACCATCGATCAATGTATTATAAGTAACAACATTAGCCAAATGACCCCTCCTCTTCATCTCATTATACACCCCCAATCCCTTTTTCAAATCCTTAACCGCGCAAAACCCACGCATCAATATATTATAAGTAAACACATTCGGTGAAACACCACTTTTAATCATATCCTCATAAATCCCCTCGGCTAACCCGAGATCCCCATTAGACCTAATAATTGCATCGATAACGGAATTATAAGACAACACGCCGGGCATAAAGCCATGACAGTTGGCCAAATTAAGAATTTTCAAAGCTCTATCAACAAACTTCAAATTAGAAAAAGATTTTACCACCAAGTCGAAAACGGCGGAGCTGGAGCTGCATGATTGGTATGTGTCTTTAAGGCACTGGAAAAGCGAATCTTCATCGGGACAGTTGAGGGCGGAATTTTCGGCGATGGATTGAGCAGTTTTGTAGAGCTTGAATCGGGTTAAGACGTGGAGGGAGATGGCAGTGCATTTGAGGTCGAAGAAGGGGAGGTGGCGGGCCCAGTTGAGGAAGGCTAGGGTTAGGGGTTTGTCGAATTGGGTTCGGAGGAGTAAATGGGAGGCGGATTCAGGGGTGAATTGAGGGGATAGGGAGTTTAGGAGGGAGAGGTGACGGTGTTCGAGGAGGGTTATTGCCTTGTTCACGAGGAATACGTCCGGCTCCGGCGCCGAGGATGGTGAAGAGAATTGTCTGTGGTAGGGTTTAAGGAAGCGCATTGAGAAGAACAGGGGGGGTGGGGTGGGGTGGGGGGGTTAGGACAGAGATGACTGATCTAGGGAAGCAAGCAAGAACTGAAATTAACTACCTTACCTCCGTTTCTACACCAGTTCACTGTTTTTTTTTTTTTCTTACTATAATTTAGAACGTTATAGAAAAATTAGTGTTAATAAGATATTAAATATTTATAAACAAGAATAAATGTAAATTAATAATTAATAATTAATTATTCAATAATACTACTGTATATTAAACTAATTTCTTAAAGACCAAACAGTCTACTTTATTTATTTAGAACCGGTACACATCACATCAACTACAAGGTCATCAAATGCTTAATATATGTTCGTAATATTATAAATGTTCGAGCTAACTATATACACCAAAAATAGAATCCTAATCCAAATTATATTCCTAATATATTATGTATATATGTTGCGCAAATAGATTCAAACCATACTTGTTGAACATGTTAAATTAAAAAGAAATCTACATTGAAAATACTAACAATTGTAATATATAATTATACCTAGTGTAAGCTTGTGTTTGAGAATACTCATTTTAAATTTCTTTTAATTAAATAAAAATTTAATATAATAAAACGTTAATATCATACCCATTTTCGATTCACAAAATCAAAATGCTAGTTAATATATGCAATAGTGGACATTTTTAATAATGTACATAAAGTTCGTTAATCATTAGAGAAACTTATAAAGAACTTATGAAGAAAAGGTTTACGACAGTTAAAAAATTAATGATAAAATGAAGGGTTAACTAGGAAAAACCCCCCTGTGAATATGTGAAATTAGGCTTGAACACCATGTGAGATTTTTTCAGAGGTTTAGCTTCCTTGTGTTTACTCTATCCATTGTTCATCCATTTTCACTAACGAAAGGGCGTAAAAAGATATAATTACCCCTTATATGCAAAAGGACCAAAATGGATGGGTTGAAGAAATATTAAATAAAAATAAAAAATAAAAAATGATACATGATAATAAAATGGCTAAGAAAGAAAGAAATAATATTTAAAAATTTGATATCAATAATATATGATATTATTTTATTATATCATTACTTCCTAACAATATTAATTAAATAGAGTAGTAACAAAAAATGTTTAAAATTATGAAGTACCATTAAAAATTAGAAACATTATATTAAATTTACAAAATTATACATTAACTAATATACAATTATATCATATCTTAATTTTAATAAATAATTATATCCTACTTTAATTAAAGTAATATATTTTAATAATATGATTTAAAATACATATTAAATTTAAAAAATAATTTTTTGCATTCCGAACATATTCCGATCAATCGGATCTTTTGCTGCTAGTTGTATAGCCATCAATCATAATTAACCCAGCAAACAGAAAAGCAAACACCCAACCAAACCCAACAAAGAAAACCCCTTGAAATCCATGGCTAACACTGAAATTGAACCCTCTTCTTCAGATTCCCGCTATAGTTACGATATTTTCTTGA
>JAOTQG010127388.1:0-10139 GCA_025631175.1 Iris virginica
TTAAAGTTTAAGGAGGAAAAAAATAATTGTGTTTCATACCCAATTAAATACTAATTGACGAGTTTGTCCAGATTTTTTGGATAATTACGAATTATGCCACCAAAGCTTTAAATATGAATGTAATCTCAACATTTGAATTGAATCTAATCCAATGAATGAAAATAGTTCTTACGGTTCTCATTTTAGGAGGTTTCTAGTGGAGTCTGATTGACTATTGACATTGTTTACAATTTAATCATTACTCATTAATGCATATAAATTAATAAAATATTTTTAATTCGGTACAATAATAGTATTATCATGATAATTATATTCATTACTATTATCCTATTTAATAAAATTGATAATAATTATCGATCGATAGTAAAATTTTGATAATCTTTTTTATATGATACGACAAGAGAGTCATTAGGATAGGACAATTCTTTAAAAAAAAATCCTAGATAGAAGTGTTATTTTTGTCTTTCGTATTTTCTTTTGTTGTCTATATAGAGTTGCATACACGTCAAATCAATTTGTGAATTCGATCTGACTCGATCCGTTTAGACTCGGCTCAACTTAATTCGCAGTGTTTTCATTAATCAATTCAAATACAATTTTCAGACTCCTCATATTTTACGATTCGACTCGACTCGACTTGCGAAACTCACGAACTGGCTCGTTAAAACTCGACTCGATTCATCGTTACGAGGTTTAAACTTATACTCATTTTTAAAAAAAATACAAAAAAACAACTTATTCCATTTGGTGTATACGTTTTAGGGAATAAACATGTACTAGCACCTATTATTATTATTATTGTAATTCAATTCATTTTAACTAATTTAATTCAAATTGAGATTTAATGTCACGTGTATATGAATTCCTTTTTAAGTCCGTCCCGTTAATTAAGCAGATGGTATATGGAGCACCTAGGTGCTCCTTACTAGGAGCATCTGAGATAAAATATTCATTTTATAATGTTGTTTATTCATTTTCTAAGATTAAATGTTCATTTTTATCGTTGTTATTGAAAATCAACAATAACAGTAAGAACAGTTAAATGAATATTTAATTATAAAAAATGAACAAATAACGTATTAAAAATGAATATTGTGTCTCCGGTACTCCTTGCTAGGAGCACCTAGGCGCTCCATATAATTTCCAGTTAATTAAGGTTCACAAAGTCTTACGAAGACTCGCGAATAGCTCGCAATCTCGTCATGGATCAAGCGAAGCCCAATTATTTTAGGTTTGACTCAACTTCTTAAAAGCTCGACTCATAAAAAATTGTGAAAAAATTGACCCAAATTCGTAAAAATTCGACCGGATCGGATTCATGTATAACCCCTTTGTCCATGTCTACATGCCATGGTACCGATGCAGTATCGAGTTATACCTTGTCTGGAAATAGTACTAGTAGTTTCCTTGCAAAACGCACTTCCTCGGAGGAAAAATTCAGCTAGTAAAGCACAGAGTACAAAGTTTCGAGTAAACACTAGAGTAACAAAACCCAAATTCTCTCTCTCTCTCTCTCTCTCTCTCTCTCTCTCTCTCTCCTTTTTGGATCAAATCCTGTCAAAAGAACAGTAAATACTGCTCCATTCTCGCCCTAATTCATCCTCATTGAAAAAAGTAAATAGAAAAATGACGAATTTCGAGGAAAATAGATCTCAAGTTCATATCAACTTGACGAGAAAATCATTTTAATCTTGAAACCCTAACATATAAATCTTCGCCGATTTTTTCCGTTTGATTTCATCTAATCAATGAACCTTCGCAGCTCAATCTTTTCCTCCGCTAACATTGACACCAATGTCGGATTCGGATCACCGGAGCGGTAACGATCAAAGTCAGAATCAGCCTGATCAGGTGTTCGCAAAACGAGCGGCTGTGATTGTTCCACCGCCGTGCCTGCACTTGACCGAGTTCAAGTCCAAGCACGGTCCGAAGCCATTTCACGACCTCCAAGACTGCCTCCGCGTTAGACCTCTCGGCCGCGCCGCGATCCGGAGGGAATCCAAGGAGGTGCCTCGCTGCGGCGCGTGCGGTCACGCGCAGCCTCGTCTCTACGCCTGCATTTCTTGTGCTGCTACTTCTTGTCACGTCCACGCGCCGGATCACGAGCACGCGATTGCCGTTGACGTCGACCGCGCGGAGCTGTTCTGCTGTGTTTGCAACGACCAGGTCTACGATCGCGACCTCGACTCCGCCGTCGTGGTGTCGCAGACGGCAGCGGCGACGCTCGGAGGCCGTGGATCTCTCCGTCCGACTTTGCCAGAGAACTTGAGGAAGCGGCGGCGCGTGGATTATCGTCAATGGTCTCCCGATCTAAAACAGATCACATTGCTCGGTGCAAACACGAGTCTGCTACCAGAAAATGGGGACGATTCATTACCGCGAGGTTTGAAAGGGTTAAACAATTTAGGGAATACGTGTTTCATGAATTCGGTATTGCAGGCATTGCTACACACGCCGCCATTGAGGAATTACTTTTTAAGCGATAAGCACAACCGGTTCTTATGCCAGCAGAAGAATGTAGTGAAGAAGAACGATGGAAATAATAACAACTTGCGGTTATGTTTGGCTTGTGATATGGATGAAATATTCTCGGCCATGTTTTCAGGAGATCGAAGGCCTTATAGTCCTGCTAGATTTTTGTACAGGTCTGCCATGGGATCATGCTCTTTTTGTTGATTTAGTGAGATAATGTACATTGGTTGTATTTCTTGATTCAGGGTAGTTAGGAAGTGCTGGTTTATAATTAGATCACATGCACCTGAATCTATCTATGTGTATTTTTCTGATTAGTGTATATGCTGTTTTTGAATGCAAATGATGTGAAATTTGATCAAAGCACTCTAAACTTTTGAGCTTTGTTGGTTGAAGTGTTTTCTTGTAGAGGTTTTTTAAAATGGTTTGTTTGGTGGTTTCTTTTGGCAAAATCAATGAGTGGGACATACCTAATTTTTATTTAGAAAGTTGTTGCTATCTCGGTTGAACTACATATTTTCATTTTGGGTTCAATTTTCGAGACCAGTTTGTATAACTTCTATTTTTTTTTAATTTTTTTTTTGGTTTCAGTTGGTGGCAGCATGCTGCAAACCTGGCAAGTTATGAGCAGCAGGATGCACACGAGTTTTTCATTTCGATGCTTGATGGGATTCATGAGAAGGTGGAGAAGGAAAAGCGTAAACCGCATAATCAAGGTAAATTGACTCATGGCAGATAATTTTCCTTTAGTTGCCCATGTTTTGTTGAGCATGCCAGTTCACATATGGGGTCTAGAGACTTGATTCATTAATTCAGGAATTCTGCTAGGGAAAGTGAAAAGAGGATATTTTTTATGACAATAAAGTGCGAGTTCATGCTACATTCATTATGTTTCGGCCGATATTCCCTGTTCCTATCATTCCACATGTGAATCTATTGTTCATGTGTTGAGTATCAGTATTTTGTATTTCATCTTGCCTAATCAATTGTTGTCCGGACTCCGGAAACACCTTCTTGATGTGACCTTTCCTGTAGTTGACCCCATCCATTGTTCATGTTTCCACATGGACTTCAGCATGCTGATACTTTATCTGTTTATTCTGGTAGTTTACGTAAAACCACTAGATTACATTACTCTTCGGTGATGTGTGCTTCCGCTCACAAGATGATGGCATGTTTCAGCAGATTTAATAATTGTGAGTGTTTGTTTCTGCTTGTGCCTAGATGCAAGGAGCAATTGCTAAGCTCATTGTCTTTGTGTATTAATTCTCTGGGAACCGCCTAGTTTTTGACTGGATAATTGGGTCTCAATTGATCTACAATTAGGGCTAAAATTTACTAAGCACATACGGTCATTCTTTCTCTAAGACTATTTTTTTAGTTAGCTGTTAGTTTCTGAGCCGAAAGTGTCATGGTGGCCAAGAGCATGGTTTTCTTAGTTAGCTAGTGAATGTCCTGCTACTGAGGATTCTTACCAGCCACCTGTTGCCCATAACTTCGCTATTCTGGTCTCTGATGTTTGAAAATTTTATCTCAACTTTGAAAACTTAAAAGTAACAGTCCTTTAACTGCAGGGTGTGGTTTAGGTATTCTCATTGCCCTAGGCGTTGAAAGGTGCTCTCAGATGTAGGCTAACACTAAATCTGCAAGCTTGCTACTGCTTCATTCCAGTAAGTCTCCTTTCCAGCAGTCTCATTGGATTCATCATAGGATTTTCTTGTGTCACATTTTTTTTTTCTAACCACACCTGGCCATTGATCGAGTCTTTATTTTGATACAGATTATCTAGAGCCTGGAGGAAGTTCAAGGTTTTTACTAGATTGATGATCAGGCTGAATCCTTTTAGTGAACCTTGATGGTCTTGTGTTTCTCTCGTGTCAAACTATCGTGTACCCCCTCTCGTGTAATATTATCATGCACTACCTTAGTATCAACTCTCAAGATGAGTGTCATTTTTTGTTCATGAACGAAAATTGACACTCATTTTGGGACAGGGATGGACTAGGGTGGAGTGCATGATCAAATATCTTGAATAAAGTTTCTAGTATTTGGTCTTTAGTGGATAAGATGGTTACCTTGACAAACAACCTTCTAGTCCAGACACCTCCTTTTCATGGAAAGGAAAAAAGTTAATTAGGTCTTTCTTGCCAATAAAAAAAATATAATGCACACAATGGCTTCGAATCATGTGAAGGTTTTACTTGCTGCGATATTCATTTTTTTTTAATAATCTTCTTTTGGCTACTTTTTGTCTTGGTAGTTGTAATTGCTATGGAACTCTCTTGGAATACCAGCTTCTCTAGCAGTTTCTATCTACCGCACTTATCTATTCTTAATAGGAAAATAGCCTTCTCATTTTTAGCAGTTGTTTGAAAGCATTCTTGCTTTACTTGTTTGGAGCTACTCCGGTATAAATAAAAGTTGATTGAAAGAAACTCCCATTCTGATCTGTCATCATTTCTCGTCAATCATAATTTGTGACCAGCTGTCTGATATTGCAGGGAGTGGAGACTGTTGTATTGCTCATAGAGTATTCTCGGGAATATTGCGGTCTGATGTCATGTGCACAGCATGTGGTTTTACATCTACAACATATGATCCGTGTGTAGACATCTCTTTGGACTTGGAACCTTGCCCGGTCAGTTCTGCAAAGACAGCGTCCTCAAAACCCCATCCTTCTTCTAACGGTGAGGCAGCGTCTGTAAATCCGGGCCAAGGTCCTGGAATATCTACTCTGATGGGATGTTTGGACCGTTTCACAAGACCTGAGAGGCTAGGCTCCGACCAAAAATTTTTCTGTCAACAGTGCCAAGTGAGACAGGAATCGCTTAAGCAAATGTCTATAAGAAAGCTCCCATTAGTTTCTTGCTTTCATATCAAAAGATTTGAGCATTCTCCCATCCGAAAGATGTCAAGGAAGGTTGACCGGTATCTGCAGTTCCCATTTTCCATTGACATGTCCCCTTATCTCTCTTCATCCATCTTAAGGAGTCGATTTGGAAACAGGATTTTCGCTTTCGATGGAGAGGAACCAGATGCTTCCAATGAATCGTCATCAGAGTTCGAGTTGTTTGCCGTTGTAACACACACTGGTAAGCTAGATGCCGGGCACTATGTAACCTATTTGAGATTACATAATCAATGGTACAAGTGTGATGATGCTTGGGTCAGTCAAGTGAACGAGGACACTGTTAGGGCTGCACAAGGATACATGATCTTCTATGTGCAGAAAATGCTTTACTACAAGGCAAGCGAAAAACTTGCTGCCTCATAGTTAGATGGCAACAAAAAATAATTGAAGAACACCCTCATCTGATGATTGGACTTTCTCAAAGAGAAGCTGCGATTAGAAAAATCAATATTCAGCATTGGTCCTATTGGTTTGTGCATCATTGAAGTATCATAATATGTGGCATGTGGCCAAGTTGCATGGTCTTTTATCACCATCCCAGTGCCTCATCTTTTTCATCACATCTTCCATAGTGATTGCTTAATCTCCTTTTGGGTGTCCTGAGCTGAAATGTTGAGGTAGTTTATTGCATATGCAATGCGTCAGTAACATCGAGGTCTAGAATCCACAAAAAGAACATTCAATTTGATTCATTTTTTCCCCTGCTTCAAGTGTTGTTGGTGGGTTAATTTTATTTTTTTTCCCCCTAATGGATCCGCAGAAGGTGCAATACTTGAAGTTGTAGTCTACTATTGTACTAATCTCATACCATGTATACTTCAATTGAGAACCTGATTAAAGAGCTCATTCAACATTTCACTTTCTTGTATTTCTAAGCGCGTCACTGTTCTCTTTCAGGAGATGTGTGATTGTGCCACTGTTAGTTTTCTATTGTGTGCGCGCCTGTAAGCAGCAGGAATGCAGCTGCACGAATTATGTTTGATTCCTTTTGCTACGTGGTGTTGCAGAGTTTAGGAAGCACTGAAGTAGGTCACTGTTTTACTTGCACTTTATATGATGTATGATATAGACTGATTTCTGTGGATGCATTTTGCAGTCCACCATCTGATTTCAGCATTGGCAACATTTCGGGTGTGTTTGTCCGTGAAGTTTTTTGGATAATGTTTGAAAAAGTCAAAAAAATCGTTCACTAGTTAAGTTTCAAAAACATTATTTGTTTCTCACCTACTTTTTTCACATACTTCTATAGTATTTATATCTTATCAAATCACCACTACTACTCTCTTTCTTTTTCTCTCCATCACTATCATGTAATTTTTAAAAATTTGAATGACAAAATTGTAAAACTTCTACAAAACAAACATAAAATACAAACGAAAACAAAACGTGTAAAAAATTTCACATCCAAACGCATCATTTCCTTTCTTGATGTGCAACATTTCCATCTCCATCTCCATCTCCGTACAAGTGCTTCATCTTCGGACCATTAAAGCTCATTCTCTTTTTCTTGGCCTGAAAACCAGGGCTTCTATAATACTACACATCGCTCAAACTCAAAAGTGATTTTTACACTTTATCTTAGTCAAAGGCGAGAAAGGTATAATGCTTTTTTTACACATATAGTGTGTGTGTGTGTGTGTGTGAGAGAGAGAGAGAGAGAGATTGAATTATATTGTTTCCTAAACCGACGTACCAGGTAAAATTACAACATTTTCAGCCAGTCAAGAAATAACCTCGTTTTATCTCACTTTCATCTGATTACAAAATCTCGGACAACCGTTTCTTTGCTATTCTATACAATTAATCTCATTGGATGACATGATTCAAAACTATATTCTATTGCCATCAGCACCTTCATTTAGCATTAGCTTAACATTTGCCGATCCATTATTAGCCGTTCAAAACAATATATCTGTATGTATCTAGGACCCTCGACACAGCTGCTTTTCCACCAACACTCCCCAAAAGACATGTATAATATGGGAGCATCAGGTTGACCTCTTCAAATATTGGTATCAACATTTCTTGATTCCACCCAGAATGACAAGATGTTGCATTCTTCAGTTTCTAGATAAGAGGATCAAATTCATCCCATTCCCAGTTTTTCAGTGCTTAGATCATCAGGGCTTTTTCTCCTTAACAGGGCCCTGAAAATCGACACAACCCCAATGAAAGCCAATTTCATATGCTCAGAGCTACTCGTCTTGATACAAACCTGTCCCATACTTCGATTGTTTAAATTAGCACTAACTGACATTTTCGTCCCTCGACTCAACCTGAATTCAGAATCTATATTTCCCCCCAAAACTGTCTCCTTGTTTAGGGACAGCAATGTCATTGTGAGACTCACCTTATTGTTCCTCACAGGGTAGTCTTCACCTCTTATAGTAGCCTCGAAATTACCACCATAAGCCACTTGTCCAACACCACCCATTCGACCAGCATTAACCATAAACTTCAGTCTCTTCCCAATCAAAAAGCTATCTTCAAGCTTGGCTCCAACATAATGCTTGTTGCCAAATGACGTCATAGAAACTCCACATTCCGGATTATTATGTTTAAAGTTGCTTAGCTTTGTACTACTGTGAACCGTGCAGATAAGGTCTTTACCAGAAGATTGAACATCGAGTCCTGCACTATACGTGGGTCCTCTTGGGTCAACATATGCTGCAGAACACTCGGACTGAATGCTGAAATCCTGCTTGTCCTTGCTAAATTGTCCTGCAACCGAGGCAAAAACATTTTTGTTTACTTTACTAGTCGCCTCCAAGTTTATTCCATCAAAGCTCACATCATGATCCCATCCATGGGGATCTAGGACGGGCCTAGCAAGCCATCGGTCATTTGTGACAAGACACCGATATCTGTGCACAGGGTAGTCGGAGTCAAAACTGGGAGGAACTGCCATATCAGGTAAAACCACAGCCTCTGGCTGCTCTCCCTGGTTATCAGAATCATCATCCCCAGCTAAACTCTCGTCCTGTTTTCTCTCTCTCCGTCTTGAGTATTCTTCTTTCAATTGTTTCTTCATATAAAGGGTCTCTCGATAATCAAGTTCATCAAGGTAGTCCTTTTTCTGAGAAGCAGACAATTTCTCAAACTGAGATTTTTTCAGGATTCGAATAGGAGGTAATTGATCATACTCATCATCCTCTCCTTCCAAATTTGAAAGAGAAGTGTCACTGATTTCATCTTCTCCATTAGGGTTTAACATGTGATGCCGAAGGAATGAGGAGAGAAGATGGGGTAACGAAGGTAAGCGGTTATTTGATGACCCCAATTCGATTCTGTCTTGGAACTCCAAAAGCTTGTTCACATCAGCCAAAATCTTGGTGCACAAGAATAATAACAGACACTGGGGTTTCCATACCTGCCCATTTGGAAGAATTTTTTCCCCACTGCTATTTTTCTTACACCCAGGATGGTTTTCCACAAAAAGAACAGGGTTCTCGAGTTTTGAGTCGGACACAGCCTGATGAATATAGTGTTGCACCATCTCTGTGCACCTATTGAGGTAAGGTTCATAGCTGACAGGATACCCATTGGGTCCTTCCGGAAGGGCTGCAGAGGAATGAGTCATGACAAGAATGGTGTTGAACCAAATTGCAGAACCAAAAACTTCAGTTATGAGCTTCAGCAGAGGGGAATCACTGTAACCGATGCCAATCAGGTCTAGGCGCTCAAAATACAAAACCATGTCAGGAGGAGATTTTCTGATGAATTTCTTAACAGAACGCATAACCTTTCGGTTTTGTCTAACGGTAGTTGGACTCAGAGGCAACAGACCAGGAGTATCAATGAACGATATTTTCATTCCATTGACAATTCCCACAATTTCTTGAACCCGGCTTGTTCCAGGTTGAAACGTGTCTGTGTGGGCTTTTGTTTGATCAAATATGGAATTGATTGTTGAACTCTTACCAACCCCTGTCCGGCCCAGAACAAGTATCCTGAGTGAGAACTCCAATTCGGGTAAGCCAGACGCCTCTTGGCCTGCTGCTATTGCCCTAGCTTTGTCGCTTCCAATATCAGCTCGCTTCAGGTCTGCTCCCCCGGCCCGTATCAAAGTTGCCAAGTGCATTCTGTATAAGACCTTCGCCACCATGAGATCACCTTTTGAGTGACCAAGGCGCTGAAGAAGGCGCAAAAATTTGATTTGGAGCTTCTCGACCTTGGCCAGTGGATCCAGCTTCTTTTCGTCAGACCTGCAATGAGGTTGATTTGAATTCTCGAACAAAACTTGCTCCGGAGGGGGCTGATGCATATTTTCTTCAATGGCAACAGAAGGGCGAGATATGTTGGCAGCCTCTGCGGATGAAACCAGATTGGTAGTGTGGGCAGCACCTGTCAAGTTCAAAAGTATGGGATGAAATCATTTGCCAATCACATATGAAGCTGGGTTCTTATATGAAAGAGTGGCAAAAGGATCCTACTTTCTATTTTGACATTCACATTAAAAGAGTCCTGTTTGAAAACTTAAGCATAACAGTTTACTATCCTTGCTCAGTTAGTCTTAAAACGGAAAAAGACTACTCCCTCCTTCCCTAAATGACTGCCCTTTTTCAGAAATTTGCTGTCCCAATCCTTTCTCTAATGAAGTTACTAAATTCAACTTTCCCACTGCAATGCTATAGTGGTACGTACCACTAAGGGTATGTATATGTACCACTAATATTGCGTACTAGTAAATGCCCGTGCCCGAGGGCACGGCTCGGGCACGAGGTATCAAAATATTTAATCGCAAATAGTTCGTATT
>JAOTQG010127399.1:0-10138 GCA_025631175.1 Iris virginica
AACTCACTGAAGGAACATCCAGTAGCGAACTAGATTACATAGAGCAGAAGTGAAAATGAGAGCATAAAAATATTAATTAAAAAAAATAGAGTCGTAGCGACTTTTAGAGTTAATTTATATAGTTTAATTTAGAAGTGTATAAAAATTGTTCACAATTTAAATTAAAAGCATTATATATTAGAGTAGGTTCGAATTAGTCAACTTAAGTGCTTTTCCTGCAGAACAAATAATACAGTAAAAGAAGAAATTGAGAGCAAAAAAATCCATTACACAAAAAAATATATAATTTTTTTATATAAAGTAGGAAGATTTTGAGGGTATACATCGTATATATATTATAAAATATGACAGAATTTACTATTTATCAATATAACATTCAAAACAATAACATATTTTTCCTACACCCCTATTTCCTCCCCTTACTAGTTACTACCCAACCCCCTCCCCTCTTATTCGGTGGCAGAGCAGGAAGTTTACGAGGGGGGAGCGAAATCATACGGGGGTCCCCCCCCACCAAAAAAAAGGGTTGAACAATCAAACAAATAGGTCGAGTTCATAAAAAATCATAAAAGGGAAGAAAAAATATCGAGAGTTTGGAAAATAATTTTCTTAATAATGACTATCCATTCAACAATAGTAATAGGAATAGAGATTGAAAATCGTATTGCCGTGTCGCTGTTTCGTGTGGGAAGGAAAGGACAATTAATGTAAAAATCTGTTGAAGGAGGAAACTCAGAGAATAAAACAAACAATGTTGTTTGTGAAGGAAACAAACAATGCTTTTAATTGGTCTCATTTTTCCTTTTCTTTCCATATTTTCTTCATAGGTCACCGAAAAATTCAAAAATAGGGAAGGGTCGGTTGGCCAGAAATTACACCACCTTAAGAAGGAATTTTTACCCGGGGGTTCGGCCGCACCCACCCTCCCGACCCCCCCTGCTCTCACCCTATGTTATTCCCTTCGCCCTCACTCACATATACCACAAATTATATGGAGTGCCTAAGCATTTCTTTATTAGGAGTGTCCACTAAGTAAGTGTGTTACACTCTTCAAGTTGGCGTGTGAGTTAAATAGAGAAAGGGATGAAAGTGTTTCTTCCAATCCCACCAATTTAGGAACCATAAACGCTTTCACATTTATTCTACCATTAATGTTTAATCTATGCCATGAAATTAAGAATTTTCGAAATATTCAAAAAATGAATTTCATCGACGAGTTCTATACATCAAACAGAATTGGTGAAATACATAATATAATTCAACTGCGAGTTTAAATATTATGTGTATTTTTATGTACATTTTTATATATCATTATGTGCATTTTTAGTTTAAATATGTACATTTTCAGGTATCATCATGTGCATTTTAATTTGCACATTATTTACATTTTTCAAATATCACATGTGCAATTTTTAGTTTAATCATGTACATTTTTAGATATCATTACGTGCATTTTTATGTACATTTTCAGATATTATTATGTGCATTTTTAGTTTAAAACATGTACATTTTCAAATATAATCATGTGCATTTTTATATATATTGTGTACATTTGCATATATCATGTGCATTTGCAGCAAGTCTCTACCTCGTGATTCAGAAGAAAAGTCTCCATTCGGTCCATATGTAGCAATCTCAGTATCGATCGGTGAATCTGTTGCGGACCTTCTCCCCATTGATGGTGCACGAAACAGAAATAAACGAAATACTAAATGGAAATCCGATATGATAAAACAAAAGTGATTATAGAGATATGTTGCCTTAATTTTGAATGTACCAGGATTCTTGTGATAAGCACTTGAACAAAATAAAACTTTGACAGCAAATAAACACGAAGAGAGCTTCCATAGAGAACCTGCTCAACAAAAAATTCTATAGGTCCGGCTTTCTTCGCAACCAAAAGTCTCATTGTATTCAAGTTACTGGGATCCCCAGTGGTAGAAAGTGGCCGAAATTTCATTTGAAACGTACCTCAACTCTAGCCATTGATGCTTTGAATGAATTTGATGGAACTTCTTGTCTGCAGTCAACTTTTTTTGTTTTTAATAAAAGTCAAACAATTTTGAGATTTAGTACGGAAGAATTCCTCTCTTTTTGATGCTTGAATTTGAAAATTTGAAAGATTAGGATTTATAGTTGAATGCTGGCATAAGAACATGAAAGAGGGGCGAGATTTTAGGAGCATATTGAGATGATTAATATTTGTGTTTTGAGTTAAAAAAGGAAAGCAAATTTTGTGTAATTTCTTAAAAATACTAAAAAGAGCATGAAAAATATGGGGGGAGGTATATGACGCATGTTTTATAAATTTTTTGATAGGTATCACTCCTAATATAAAAGTGCTTAGGTGCTTAATGTATCATCTGCATACATACCCTTCTTACGCACGTACCTTCTTACGTATTTTTCTCCCTCTTTCTCTATTTTTCTATGAATTATTTCTTTTTTTATATATTTAATCATTTTTTATTATAATTATTTTTATTTAATTATATTAACATATAATATATTTTTAAATTTTTGGCACACTAGTAGTTAATAACATTTAAAAATTACTCCCAATACCTTGTTCTGTCTCCCCATCGCCAGCGGTAAACTATATGTAATCCTTCGGCTACTCGCAAGCTGACCGAGAGAAGGTTTCTCTCTCCTCAGTCCTCCCCCAAACCTCTCGGCTCTCGATCGTAGTCGATCAACCCCCCCTCAAACCCCACCCAAGGTTTCATCATCATCCGTACAATGAACTGCGAAGTCTGTCAACTCAAGGAACTGGTAATTCTACTTACCTTTTTCAATTCGATTATTACTCGCAACTACACCAGACAATTCCAATATATATTTCATGTCTGCGAATTATTCTTTACATAATTACGGAGTATTGGAATCAAAACCCTAGTTTATTTTTGTCTTTAGATTTTCCGTTGATCAGTTTGAATTGCTTAGTTGAACTCCAGTTGTTGCTGAAGGTACTGTTGATTTCGATCATAGTTTTTTGCTTTAAATTACCTAATTCTGGTTGGTAGGATGTGGAGCACTTCCAGATACGAGAAGTTCTTCGATGTAAGTTAGTGCTTGTTGTCAATTTTGTGCTTTTGTTTGTTTTGTTAAACTCAACTGTAAATTTTTGTTTTTGCTGTCCGTGTTTCTACGATCCATGTTTTCTTTAATTTGTAAAATTATGAGCATTTCAGAATAGCTCAGCTTGTTCCATCCAGAGCATCCTTTTTTTCTGCTTTCCATGGGAATTTAGGATTTGAAACCTAAGTTATTTTGGTACTCCCTTGGTGTAGCACATATTCACAATTTTCCCTTGTGTGCCTACTGAGGCATGATAGTCGGTTCATGTGAGTTAGTAGCTTCTAAGGATGTAATGTTAGTCGAGCTACACGATACTCGAATCAACTGGTTTGACCAACTCCAGTAGAGTTTGAACAAGGTTGAATATTCAATTAAATCGTTGAGTATACTCAAACTACTCGCAATACTCGACAAATATGTTAGCCATCTTACCCGAGTCAATTATGATCTAAGTGCTTGTATTTAGAATACATGTATTTAGTTCATTTTCATTATGTATTTGTAAGCTTCTAAATATATGTAAACCTATAAATATTAAAAATGTATCTAAATACTTGATTCTACTCTTGAAGCTCAACTCGACTCGATTTGTGAGGCTTGATTTCATTTATGAAACACGGCTCGACTCGACTCATAAAGCTTGTTTTTGTTTATGAAACTCGACTCTACTCGTGACACAACTACTTGACTATACTCACAAGATTTGGTTAAGCTACCCGAGTTGTATTCAATTATGTGATTAACTACTCGGCTCGACTTGATTCTGTCAATTTTTCGACTTGAACTCGATAAAATTTTACCGACTTGACTCGGTTACCACCCTAGTAGTCTAGCACCAACTTCATTAGAAAAGGGGCATTAGGGACACAATTTATCTTTTTTAGTTTTTTATATATTAAAAAATGTGCACTTATTTCGGAGTGCATGGAATTCTTTCATTTATTTTTCTCCGAGTCTTGTTCATGGCTTGCTGTCTATTTTAACTTCACCCCTTAAATGTGAATAGCCGGTAGGATACAAGTGAAAGACATAACGAGAGAATAGATTTGGCTGCTACTTAGTCGTTGGCTCGACTTCCAAATGAATCCAAATATAGTTTGAGTTGTGCTTGGTATACCGCACATATACACAGCACAGCATACCAGCCTGTATTACACGGTTGTAAGGTACAATCCTGCAATGCAGGGCACTATGCTTTTCTGTGTACATGTGCGGTACACCAAAGAGTTTTCCGTATAGTTTTAAATCATTGCCAATTTATGATCATTCATTCTTAATATGTTTAGACTGTCTACCTATTTGAAATAATTTTTATAAGTGAAAACATGACAGGGCTTTTTTATTGTCCAACCTTACCTAAGCATACAATCTTGGTTCTGCATGGTTTCTGAAGATTACAGCCTGGGGTTAGAAGTTTTGATTGAAACCATAGAAGTCAATAACCCCAGTATGATCTAAAAACTAGCAAGAGATATCGAATTGCTAATGTTTTGGCTAAAAATTTGCTAACCTAAGCATACAATCTTGGTTCTGCATGGTTTCTGAAGATTACAGCCTGGGGTTAGAAGTTTTGATTGAAACCATAGAAGTCAATAACCCCAGTATGATCTAAAAACTAGCAAGAGATATCGAATTGCTAATGTTTTGGCTAAAAAATTGTTTGTAACTTACTAGTTACTTCTATGCCCAACCAAAGCATTATTAGAGGAAGGACTGTATGGACCCGGATATTTTTGTTTATATATAGTAGTTTTGGGGTTCAAATTTGCTTTTAGCTCTACACAATCACACTCATCCTAGCAATGAGGTTCTCATGCATCTGTACTTAAGCACATCATGGTATTATTTTCCATGCGAATTGCAAAGTATGTTTTTTTATTCTAAGGTTCTTTTCTCAGGATGACAGTTCTGACCCATGATTTCAGTTAACTGTAATGTCTTAATCACATTCCGACTTAGCCGATTATATGATGGAAATTCTTGCAGGCATCCTGCATACAATTTTATTCCACAGGGCTTTAGGTCTGGTGAGGCCCAAAGATATTGATTTGGAACTTTTTGAAATTACATATGTAAGTTATCCCCATTCCTTTGGTGATGTTGATATTATGGTGGATTGATGGATTTTCTAAGTATCGTAGCTAGTTTATCGAAGTGTACAACATCTATTAGAATATGTTGATTTCTCACGAGTAGAGGGACGTTTTCAAGTGCTTTCATATTTCTTTTGTTCTACTTTTTGTTCATATCTCCATGTTCAGAGTTCATTTCGAAAGTTATCGAAGCAACTGAATAAGATGCTGGTTTGGTTTTTCATTTGGGGACCTTTGAAACTTTAGTAGTTGAAGTAAGGGGCCTAACTTTTTGTCCCAAATTCCCCTACCAGTCTACATGGCAGTTTATGTAATTGGTTCGTACACATGGGTCCTCGATTAAGTAATGTAATGTCTTACCAATCACATGCACTGCCACATATGTTGGGATGTAAAGGTAGGAGATCTAGCCTTTTTCATTCTTTTGAGAACAAAAACTAAAGATTAAAATGGAAAGTGAGAACTATTTTCCAATAGGGCACTGGTTTGAGAAATGAATGTGGTATATGTTGGATGCAAAAGATTTTGGAGGATTCAAAAGATTTATTGATAGAACCAAGAAACTTCCTTGGCAATCTAATTTTTGTAGTGAATGATAGTTTGGATTGTTTTATTAAAACGAAAAGGGTTTGGGATTTATTTGTACTATGGACTACGCGAAATTTATCCCTCATGTTTCTTAAAGTGCTTCAGCTAAAGTATTAGGATTTGGGGATGCTTTGTTATTTGTGTTCATATCCACTTTGTTTTGTTGATTTTATAGTTTGTACTTTGTGCGTCGGTGTGGGGTAGTGCTCTTTTCTTTGCATAAAACTATGTGCAAATAGTAACATGGCATTTAAATTGGAAGGGAAGGAGTATTGTTTATGAGGTTGCACTAAGCTTCTGCCTGAAACCAACACATTTTGGTTATTGATCATTTTACATCGTCATAGTTTGGCAGTTTTCTATATCGTAGCATAATGTGTTTAACATTCATTCTACTTTTACCATTATTAGAGGAGTTGTTTAAGGATAATGTTGGCACCTGGGCAGTCGGTCTTTAATGTTGCGGGCTTATGCTGTGTAGGTGCAATGTGGTGATGTGGATCTTGAGAAAAAAGTAGATGAAAAGATTGATCTTTTCATTGATAGAGTGGAGAAACACCCGAATAAGAAAAATCAGGTTTGTGCAATGGCTAACTGATTGAAACTTCATTTAAATGTGCTGTCCTCGTTTGCTGGGATATTGAATCTTTCTGTTAGTAATTCCTTTACGTGCCATGTTCATGTCTTGGTTTCATTTTTTTGACATCAAATATAAATTTCTATGTTGAAGTTTATGATCAAATCCTTCCTTTTGGTGGGTGTTTCCAAAGCATGTTTTTTTTTCCCTTCTTAAGTTTCATTTGGAAATAGTACCCTTATCTGTTGACATGTCAATGCTGCAGATTTGCATGTCGTTCTATGAAGTGAAAAACAAACAGGCAACATGGTTCACTAACAAAGTTGAGCGTCTGTACTGGGAACAGTGGTATATAAATTTGAATGTAGCACAACACCCAAAAGCACATTCTGGAAAGGCTCATCATTCAAAAGTACTAATGGATCCAGGAGGTATATTCTTCAGTCATGGTCTTATTCCATATTTTTACACTCTAATCCTTGCTGATCATTGAGATAATTATAATTACATATATTACAGAAAGCGCATCTGAAGAAAGAAATGCTCGACGTGCGGCATTGGAGGCGTCTCTTCACGAGGTTATGTTTCAGATAATCAAGTTCGTAAATGAAAAAAAGGATCACGTACCACCCATACCGAATCTTGAGGGTGTCTCATTTCCTTATGAAATTACCATCTCCAGGTGAGTAAATAGTCTTTTCCTCTTACATTGTTTTATTACAAAGTCTTAACAGACCTGTAGTTTATTCTAGCGTCGAGCTTCCAGCTTGTTTTTTCAGTAAATAAAATTTTTCCGTAGGCTCTCTGAAAAATATTCATTGCTCTGGACTGAACATAAATGTTATTGGGGTACTTATATTCGCACTTGACACTACAACTTCAATTGGATGGGATTTACATTTGGACAACGCTGGCATCGCCATTTATTTTCTCTCCTTTTTAGCTGTTTAACAAGCCCCTTGATTATGAATATGAAGCATTCACACTTGATAGGATCTTGAGAAGGGTGAAAAAAGAAGTTCTGGACTTCTGAGTGATACTTTTCATGGCAGTAAATAATGTCGGGGTTGCTTCAGTATCATCACATTTGCTCCTTGATATTCCACCATCATCTGATCCTCCAGTTAGTAAGCTGGAAATGGTTTACTGCAGGGTCGGGGCTGGGTCCCCTGCTGTAATTCCGTCCCTACCCTGACTTTACAAAGAGGTAGCCTGACTCCAACACACTTTGTCAACTTCTACTTAGCACTTAAAGTACTTGACACCATCCCATTAATTATGATTATGCATATATCAACAAAAGAAAAAGAAAAAGAAAAAAGAAGCGTAGTTTAAGCATATGATATTGTAAGATCTAAGGCTATCTTTACAGAAAGAAAATATTCCATAGAAACATTGTTTTATTCGTTACTTAAATGGGCCAGAGGGCATTCCCCGCACTGCAGTTGAACTGGCCTTACCAATCTCTGTCCAGAACTTATATAGCTCCAACCTTTCAGGCCCTCCCCTTGATAACCATAGCTTGGGGCTCAGTGGATGTGGCAGGCAGGGGCACCAGCTCCATTAATGCCTTTATGATAAGAGTCAATCCCTGATTTGTGATGTTTATACTTCACGATAAACTGTCGAGGTCTTGGACATTATGTGTTGTCTGTTATATTCACTAATTTATTTCGTCAGTAGAGTGAGATTCTTTTAAAAGCAAGGTAAATGGTCGAGAGGGCTTAGTCCCATAGCTGACCAAAAAGCAGGGTGAAAGAATATGAGCGCAGTTGACTAGAGCTGTAGCATGCAGATTATCAATCACTCCATTACAATCAACAGGCTTTTGTTTGAGTTAGCTCAAGACTAGGAGCTTCTAGAATAAACTCTTGGTATTTTTCACATGTTCATTTCCCTTTAGTGTTCATGAACCATTCTTGGTGAATGAACTTGACTGTTGGACTGCCCAAGAATGTTTCTTGAAAGTTCTTGGAAGCTATAAATAGCGTAGTGTAGGGATGGACTTGGGGGGCCAGTCATTGTATGAGTGAGTGATACACTTGAAAGGGAGCGATACACTTGAGAGAAACACTTGGCTGTAATACTAAAAAGTATGGTGTTTTGACTGTTGCCCGTGGACTAGGAGAAGTTTTCCGAACAACGTAAATTTTGTGTATCCTTTATTTTCCGTACATGTGTGGTGTTCATTTGTTGGTTTGATTGAATCACTTCCGCATTTGAATTGTTCGTGCTTTGTTTTTGTTCCGCTGCGCACAACAGCTTCAACAATTATCTCAGCAGCCACCTGGGGAAGGAGCATTTTAACATGGAAACCTAAGGGATCCCCTATCATTTGTCACTAATGTTGACTCCTGGGTGGAAGTGATACTTCATGTTATAGTAAAAAAGGTGGACCACAAGAGCTGGCTCAATAGTTGATGTGCCAACTCTGTGGTTGGAGGTTGGGAGTTTGAGCCTAGCCAGAAGCGAGACATGTAGTTTATTAGGGTGGGGAGGGTTTAGGAAACGGGATGGCTACCCCTTATTCTGTTGCCTATTACTTACTCTATCAATAAGAAAGAAAGAAGGTACTGCAAGGTATGTAGTTGAAGACGCATCAACTGGGATTCACCTTTCTGAAAAAGAGCTCTCCAATTTCTTTAGATTTTCAATGTACAAGACTATTATCAAAAAGAAGAAAAAAGTAGTACCAGACCACGAACCACGAGTCCCTCTAGAAAATTTCTCTGTTAGTACCTAACCTCTCCCGAGAATTTTTTAGGTAACTGCTGCTGCTGCTGTTCATGTTCTTACTACTAAAATAAATATTCAAATTTAGGTTTGGCTAATAGCTGCTTCTCTTGTTTAGTTCATCAGATTCAGCATTCGGGATGGACATGTTTAAGAGGATGCTCCAGACTGGGCATCCAACCATGCTCAGCTGATGTTGAAAGCTCCAAGCTGGCATCAAGTTTCTGTATCTCCTCCTAAATTAATGAGGCCTGATGCTCGTCTTGGAAGCCATGGATGATATACTTACAACTCTGTATAAAGCTTTATGATAAGCCAAATTTGACTGTTGTAAAATCTGTTCATATGTATAAAACTGCTTGGTATTGATTGATTTATCTAGAAAATCTTCATTTTCTATCAGCTTCCTCCCCTTCTCCCACTTGTATATGCATTACATTCATTGCTCAAGACACAGCCTGAGCCCATCATTTCTCTGCTAGAATGAAGATGTTCAAGGTTACAGCCCATGAGCACCGGAGAGAGAATGTGCAATACTGTTGGTTATAGCTTGGCCAGAGTCTGCTGGCCGAGCTGGTGGAGGTTTCATATTACGACAATGCTTTCGGCTACGGTGGAAATCTTCTTGATTGACCTGTTTTTGCGAGTGAAAGAGTGGTTCGGAAGAAAGTGAAGGAGAGGGTAATGATAAGGAAACTTATCAAGAAATCCATTCTCTACCCTTCTCCAAGATGAGGTAGGGCAAAAGCTACAAATTCCTAAATTATTAAAATTTGTTCTTTCATATATAAGAAGATCGATTTGGAATAAGCTCCACAGATCATTTAACCAAAAAGGTTGGCCTTTTATCCATCGTGGAGCGTTGGGAGTTGTATTCATTTATTTAGTGTGACATGAGAATGTCACCGGCCTAACCTAGAAATGGTGTTAGTCAAGGGAGAAGAACAGGAACTTGACTGTTATTTCTTATTTGGAAGAGAAGGGTACAACAATCACTTACCAAGCTTAGTGTGGGTATTATAGTCTTTGAACCTTGGCACGAGCAGCACACATGACCCTAACAGAATTT